>JAXGGA010002567.1:0-119223 GCA_038373865.1 Uloborus plumipes | reverse complement strand
CCCCCCCCCTTTTCAAAAAAGCGAAATTCACGACCTCAATTCTGAGAAATTAAGCACCTCCTTAAGCACTGAAATGACACCGTGATAATATTACTGTTTTTGCACGTCAAATATCACGTTCCTTAAGCACTGAAATGACACCGTGATAATATTACTGTTTTTACACGTCAAATATCACGTTCCTTAAGCACTGAAATGACACCGTGATAATATTACTGTTTTTACACGTCAAATATCACGTTCCTTAAGTACTGAAATGACACCGTGATAATATTACTGTTTTTACACGTCAAACATCACGTTCTTTAAGCACTGAAATGACACCGTGATAATATCACTGTTTTTACACGTCGAATATAACGTTCAAGGGACACTTAGCACCGTTATTTGACCAATAACACCATTTTTGCACCAAATTTGAACGTTCTGGTGCTGCTGGGGACAGATTTAGATGTGATATTAATTTAGATATATCATACTATAAATAGATATATGCCGACAGAGTGGTATAGTGGTTAAGACGCTGGCCTCTCACGCCCAAAAGCGTGGGTTCGAACCCGGCTCCAGTCGGTGGATTTTCATGATGCAGAAAATCGACAGCGCTCATGTCGTATGATTATGCGGCATGTAAAAGATCCCTCGAGTACTCATTTGGCATGCAGTACCTCTTGGCTAAATTAAATTCCTATTGCAGTTTCGCATCGAACAGAGCTCAGGTGCCTCCATCTCGTGTGGAAACTGGGCGTCAAAATTCTCGTGGTAATGACATCTCGCCGATAGTGGTGCCACATGAAAGAATGGGTGCCGGTCTTAGGGAATGCACTAGGTCTGCAAATATCGAGAAGCTAAACGCAGCCCCATTAAGAAGAAAAAAAAAATAAATAGATATATCACACTATTTAGCACTTTGATAACACATTACTTATGAAATCAATGAAATATTGTTAAAAGTTTTAACGATTTATTGATCCAGATGCGGGAACGTTGATAATAAACTCGCCGGGCATTTTCAACATTAAGTTTATTTTAAAAAGTTACGCATTGAAGATGAAAAAACCTGAAAGTAGTTACTTTTATCAATAATTTTTTTGCAGTCCCATGTGAAAACCTGCTCGTCAAAGTTTTATGAATTCATCTTTTTAAATAAATAAACTGGTTAAATGAGAAAAAGTTTTAGAATAAGTAATTTCTGTTATTGTTGTTATATCCCAGCTAGGCTGACAATTTGCGCAGCTTCCATTTCCCAACTGTACCGTAATTTGGTGTGAAATCTGAATAACACTACACATATGCCATAAGGGCCTGTTTATAGGGTAGGCAACCACTCACAACACATTCAAACACAAAAACAGATATGGACAGGAGAAAGAAAGTACATCAATGTCCAAACCTTGATTCGAACCCGGAACTTTCCCATCTGCAGTCAGACTTCTCTGACCACTAAACATATTCAGTTCTTGCTTTAGCGTACTTCGTGTCAATTGACGGGATATTTGTGTCTATATGCTCCATAAGAGATGCAAAGCTAAATTTTTGAAAAAAAATTTTGATCAAACTCTGCTCAACTTTTTATTAAACATTAAATGTTTGAAACACATTATTCCCATTATTCACATTAAATCTCCAATTGAAAAGTGATCTTGCGTAAAAGTAATAACAAGGCTCTACGAATGCAGCTGCACTCCATTAGTATTGTTTTAAAATGAAACTACAGTATCTATATTTTTCAAAAAATGATTTTATTTTTTTGCCAATATTAAGACTCTTATGTCTCAATAACATGAAAAGAGTATAATTTTTGAACTATTTAAACTCAATAATTTAATTAAAAAAAAGAATTTAATTAATGCATGTGTTCCACATACAGGGTAGTTAAACCAAAGTAAAATCTCTTATAGAATTCCCTTTTAAATAAGTTGAATGAAGCAAATTTACAGCAAAAATCGTGATTAAATCTCTAGAATCGTCTTTAAATTACTTTCTACAAATGGAGGGAATAGCACCAATACCTTACAGACGTAACGTTATATAACATCATACTTTCCAGTTATCAACTACGATAAGCCTGTTTAGATGTTTTATGTATTTCTGTCATTCTTAACTGTCAATGTTAGGGTCCCTAGAGCTATGCTGTGAAAGTCATTTGAAACGTAACTGCTATTATCTGGATCAATTCTATTTCTTGGATTTATGTTCTTGATGTTTCTAGCTACATGACACAAATTGCTATAATAAATTAAAGTTTTCATCTATATCCAATTTAAGCAACCGTTATAATTAAGCTTTTTGTCGGGATGATAGATGAGATGTTTCAATAAGAATGTCTTTTGATGGATATTGACTCTCGCTCTTTTTTTTATGTCTGTGTTTCAGTTAATGACAAGCTATTTCCCTTATTTTTTTTTTTCAAAAGAGCTTAGCGATATGATAAATAAAAAATGCTGCTAACGTTTGAGGAATGTTGTTGCTGTAATCCCCGTATCTGAAAGGAATATTAATGTTTTGTTTTTAGAAAAACTTTTCAAATTTATGTAAGCGCTCATACATTGTTTTCAGGATTTCTCAGCTCTATTTATAAAATAATTTAAGCTGCACTTTCTTAATTTTATGAGATCAATACACCAAAAGCAAAGAAAACTACTATATCCATTTCATTGTGAAACTTCAATCCGTATTAATGTTATTTTAAAATGAAACTTGATGAAATGCTTTATTTGATGGCTACATGAATAATTGATTGACTTTTCATAATCGAGCCTGCCCCAATATAAAAATTGGATTTTAGCTCAAATTTATCTGTTTTAATACTTAGCTAGCTTGCTAGTTCTATTACGAAGGAATCAAAGAGGTGGAAGAGTTCAGACTGCATCATTTAAAATTTTAGGGGCTGTTTCAGATGGTCTTAGTCTGGCATTTTCTTTTGTTTGTCGATCTCGTTCTTAGGAGAAGCGATATTGCTTTTCGGGGGGGGGGGATGGTTACCAGTGAGGTTTCTTGCTTCTATTAAGTTTTTTACTTTTACTATTCAACAAACCTCAATGTAAAATTTGCTTGTTTAAATAATCTTTTTTTTTTTCAGTTTTTATTATGCCGTATAATGTTTGTTTTACTTCACATGTATTTTTTTAATGCTCATCTTTTTCTAGTTTAAGATTTGATTTTACTTCCAATTCATTTATTTTCAGTATTCAACATGATTTACTACATAATTAGTTTTAATTAAGAATCCATTTGTGTTTAATACTCATCATGCAGAACTGCAAGATTTAATTTTACGCTGAATGCATTTTTTTAACGTGCATTTTTTTAAATAAACACTCAGCATGCTCCAATATAAAATTTGCTTTTACTCTAAATATATTTCTCTCTAAGATTTAAAAAAATTTGAAATTAATTTTTCTCTTAATAAGTTTACTTGTTTACAATGCGCAATGCGGTAGCAAATGGATCAATATGGTATTACCAAAAGTTACAGTCACAAAATTAGGACATTTATTCAAAAAGATGTTCAGGAAGGAATTAAAAAATAAATAAATACGGGTGGGTTAGAATAATTAATACATATTCAAAGCCAATAGGTCGCAAACGAAAAACAAATTTTGTATTTTTTTAACTTTAAAAATACTAGTAATAAAAATTAATAAATGAAAGCAATATTGTAGTAGAAGCACATTTCGTTTAAGATGTGTGCAATGAAAGCATATGCACGAGAAGGGAAAAATAAAAATAACGCTCATATTGTTTGCGAGTGCATCAAATTCAAAAAAATAAAAACAAATAAACACAAATAAATAAATAAATAAATAAACAAATAAGTAGGTAAAATAATATAAAGCAAAACAAAATAAATAGATATGTAAAATAAACTGGAATAAAATAATAAACAAACAAATATAAATAAAAATAATCTGTGGCTTCAATACAAGAAAAATAAGTGGACATTTTTATTTGTTTTTTCATGGAGAAAAGCGAAAAATGAAATTTTTTTTTGAATGCAAAATAAGTGAGTGAATAAAATAATGAATGAATAAGAAAATTAGTGAATGAGTGACTAAATAAGTGAATTATTGAATAATGAAATGAAAATGAATTAAGTAATAAATGAATACGTAAGTGCAGTGGCGTATCCAGGGGGGGTGCCAAGGGACCAATGCACCCCCCAAGATTTTGTAAGACTATAAAAAATGGTGGCACCAAATTTTGAAAAAAACATGTAACCTTCATGTAATATGCTTCAGGTTTTTTCAATGAAAAATACTTTATGGACACTGAAATATTGTCATATTATTTTCTGTTTTCGACAATAAGAAGCAAAACTAATTGTTATTCTGTAATTGTGGAAATGTAAGAGGAAAATGAGCGATGTACCCGCGCCTCTCACGAACATTGTTAGACCTTTAAGCCTCCTATTAATTGCAGATTATTTAAATGATTTAAATGTGTTTAAGCATTGCTCCTCCTCTTATTTTTTCTTTTTTAAAGATTATTTTGAACAAATTGTCATATTATTATTTTTCATCGTAAAGAAAAAATCAACAAAACACCAGCTTATTTTTTTTCAAAATGTGGCAAATTGGATTTTTTTTTAAAAAACTTATCGCACATTAAAAAAAAATTGTTTTTTATATTAACACTTACATTGAAACATCACTGCTCATTTCAGCAGTAAATTTTTACCTTGGAAAAAAGTTATCAGTTTCAACTTTCTTTTCTCATGGGATGAAATAAAAGTTTTTATTTTGTTATTAAAAGTTTTATTAGAAATGAATAAATAAACAAGTTGAAATATTAATGAAGGAATGCGAATGAATGAATTAATCAATGAGCACATCTAGGATTTAAAAAAAAGGAGTAAGTAATAGCTGAAAAACAAAAACAATTTTCCAGAAAGTGCAAAATATTACAATATGTGTATGAAATTTTGAAAAAGAGTTGTATATATTCCCTTTGATTTTTCAGCTTATTTATATTTGAATCGCAATCGTCCAATCGACTATAGGTTTAAGAATATAGTTAGTATATTGCTAGGATGGCGCAGAAGAGTTAAAATGTTTTAACATTCCAATTTGCCCCGTTACTTAAATCTTACCCCCACGTTCCCCAACATCTGAAGGACGTTTAAATGGACATTTTGTAGAATATGCATGAGAAAATGCGTGCATATAAGCTAAGAAAAATCTTATCTTTGATGAAACAAAAATAATCATAAAATAAAACTTCATAAAAACCGAAATGTACAAAAAATTTCATTTTGGTACTCTCGGACCTTTAAAAATATTTTTTATCATGCAACTATTTTTTTTACATTATAAATGATCTATCAATTTTCCGATGAAGACTTGAGTGCTTTTGGCTTGAGATTTTTTTTCGTATTATGTTTATTGTTCTTGCATGATATTCATTTTTGTGGAAAAAAAAAAAAAAAACAATCTTTGAGCAACGTTCAATAGAAAAAATTAAATCGAAATACTGCATTTTTAAAGTTGCACCATATTTCTTGATTTTTTTCCTTTCTCATCACAGTGTCGATGTTCGATGTGCACCCCCCAAAATCAATTCCTGGATACGCCACTGCGTAAGTGATTTACCAAATGATTGAATAAGTAAACGAAATAAACTATTTCTCATTGCCCCATTCACTTTACCCCGACTGCACTCGACTAATTGTACTAAACACTCAAAGTAAAGTAATTTTAATATTAAATAAATAAATACTACATCGAATATTAGTGGGTCTATCGAATATTAGTAGGTTTTTAAATAGTTAGTTGATAGTAAAATAGTAATACTATTACTTGAAATTTTATTTTGGTACGTAACAGTACAGCGTAAAAATAGGTGTAACCTTACTCCGTAAAAGCAGTAGTAGCATTCTGCATCCAAAGCTGTCTCCAATGTAATGGGGTAAATTAACTGATAAAACTGGTGTAACGTTATGCATCTTTCATAACGTTACACCAGTTTCTTAAGTTAAGTTACTCCATTTTATTGGAGACATCTATGTTGCCACTAAGGTTACACAAATGATGAAAAAAGAGGTTTTATTCCACTAAGAACAAAAATTAGATTCGTACGGTCTTCAAACAGGCTCGTCATTTGGGCGATCAAGGGGGGGGGGCGTCAATAGCTCCTCTGGATTTTAAAAAGATAATGACCCTCCCTCACCCGGATTTTGAAATGACGAGCAAGTCATCAAATAATAATAAACACTAGCTGCGTGGCCCAGCGTTGCACGGGCTTTAATGTAGTGAAGACAGTTTGAAAAAACTACTCGCCGCCAAGGTGACTCGCCTTCAAAGTAGTGAAGAAAGTTTAAAACAACCTACTCGCCGCCAAGGCGGCTCGCCTTTAAAGTAGCGAGGAAAATTTCAATAAACTACTCGCCACCAAGGCGGTTCGCCTTTAAAGTAATGAGGAAAGTTTCAACAAACTACTCCCTGCTAAAACGGCTCGCTAAAAAGCCTTCCTGCACCAAAAAGTCAATCGAATTATTTGCACATGCTTCCTCAGAAATAAAGACGATGTCAAGTAGCGCATACTTAGCACTCTCCCTAAATAATAAATAAAATTCCTTACCAAAAACAATTATTTCCAAGCAGCTTTCTTCCTGTAAAATTAATTGCAAATTTCTAAACGAAAAAGTTGTTTTGATATTTGGATCGCAGCCAAAAAAAGTCCCTTCTAAAAACAGCAATTGTAATTTTATATAAAAACATTTTCAAAATGGTACCAGAGAAAAAATATAAGGCAGGAATTCAAGTGAAACAGGCGATCGCAAATTGCAATCGCTACTGGAAGTCGAATTACATTAGAACGTTTCTTGACAAAAACATCGTGACGTCAGCGTGACGTTTGCCTATGAAAAACGAGCTAGATAAAACGTCACAGCCTACTTGGCGAATAAGAGGAGATCGCTGACTGCTTGTGAGCTTTTATTGGCTTCTCCCGTAGTGACGTCAGTGCCAAGTTAAGTTGCATTCTAGCGATTAGCATTTATAGCGATTGCAAATTATCCAAATTTGGGAATTTATGATTGCATTGGTGAGTTGCGATCGTCCATGTTTCCCTTGAATTCCTGCCTAAGTCATTAATTAGAATAAAAACAATTGTTAGAACTTTGTTGTAGCACGTATTCAAAGTGACAACGAAAAAAATAACACTCTTTAAATTTAAAAAGTACAATAATTTAATTAACGTTTTAATTCAAAATGGCAAAGGTAAGAAATAAAAGTCTTGGAATTTTAATAGTTCAATAATTTAATTAACGTTTTAATTTAAAATGGCAACGGAAAGAAATAAATGTCTTGGAATTTTAAATAGTGCAAGAAATTTAATTAAAGTTTTAATTCAAAATGGCAACGGAAAGAAATAAATGTCTTGGAATGTTAAAAAGGGCAAAAAATTAATTACGTTAATTTAATATTTCAGCTAATTAGCGTCGTACAATTACGCGGTTGGTCTTATTGTCTTCCTTAGAAAATTTCGAGTCGAATGGTACTATGTTTGATTCTCTACTCTCAGTTGTTTTTGAGGAGTTAAAGCTTCAGACGGACAGACAGACGCGGGCAGATTTTAATAGTAGTAACTAGCTGCGCGGCCCGGCGTTGCACGGGCTTTAATGTAGTGAAGGCAGTTTGAGAAAACTACTCACCGCCAAGGCGGCTCGCCTTTAAAGCAGTGAGGAATGTTTGAACAACCTACTCGCCGCCAAGGTGGCTCGCCTTTAAAGTAGCGAGGAAAGTTTCAACAAACTACTCGCCACCAAGGCGGCCTGGCCTTTAAAGTAATGAGGAAAGTTTAAATAGCCTACTCGCCGTCAAGGCGGCTCGCCTTTAAAGTACCAAGGAAAGTTTCGAAAAACAACTCCCCGCTAAAGCGGCTCGCTAAAAAGCTTTCCTTCATCAAAAAGTCTATCGAATTATTTGCACATGCTTCCCCATAAATAAAGACCATGTCAAGTAGCGCATACTTAGCACTCTCCCTAAATAACAAATAAAATTCCTTACCAAAAACAATTATTTTCAAACCACTTTCTTCCTGTAAAATTAATTGAAAAATTCTAAGCGAGAAAATTGTTTTAATATTTGGATCGCAGTCAAAAAAAGTCCCTTCTAAAACCAGCAATTGCAGTTTTATTTAAAAACACATTTTCAAAATGGTACCAGAGAAAAAGTATAAGTCATTTAATTAGAATAAAAACAATTGTTAGAACTTTGTTGTAACACGTATTCAAAATGACAACGGAAAGAAATAAAACTCTTTCATTTAAAAAAGTTCAATAATTTAATTAACGTTTTAATTCAAAATGGCAATGTTAAGAATTAAATGTTTTGGAATTTTAAATAGTTCAATATGGAGGCAAGGCGCATAGTACGCAGTCCTCATGTGT
The DNA here is from genome assembly GCA_038373865.1 of Uloborus plumipes. Taxonomy (NCBI): domain Eukaryota; kingdom Metazoa; phylum Arthropoda; class Arachnida; order Araneae; family Uloboridae; genus Uloborus; species Uloborus plumipes. The sequence continues at coordinate 110,834 of JAXGGA010002567.1, read as the reverse complement.
GTCGAAGTCTATTGATTTCTAGAATAGAAATAGTTCAATAGGGGTCTCAGTGGCCGAGCGGTCTAAGGCGTGTATAGCCGATAACTTTGAGACGGTGGGTTCGACTCCCACCCTCGCTCCGGATGTACTTTCCTTCCTTTGTGATGCAATTCTTTCATACATTGTTTGTACAAGATATATGTAATAAAAATCATATGTAACGGAGGCAAAACACTAGATTGTAGTCCTTATCAAAAACCTGGGCATATAGCTCCAAACGAAACGAAACGAAATAGTTCAATAATTTAATTAACGTTTTTGTTCAAAATGGCAACCGAAAGAAATAAATGTCTTGGAATTTTGAAAAGTGCAAGAAATTTAATTAAAGTTTTAATTCAAAATGGCAACGGAAAGAAATAAATGTCTTGGAATTTTAAAAAGTGTAAAAATTTAATTAATGTTTTAATTAATATCTCAGAAATTAACGTCGTAGAATTACGCGGTTGGTTTTATTGCCTTCCTTAAAAAATTTCGAATCGATTGGTACTATGTTTGATTCTCTACTCTCAGCGGTTTTTGAGGAGTTCTAGCTTCAGACGGACAGACAGACGCGGACAAATTTTAATAGTATTAATTTGATCAACAATTGATAGGCCTCTCTACCAAGGTTTTGGGCTTGTCAATAGTCTCTCACGCTTCTTCCTTACCAATACGTAAATAGAGATATATTCTATTGTTTAAAAATTTAAGTACGATATTTTTCATCTTGCCTTTACTTTCCCTGCAAATTATTCTATGTATAAATGGTATTAGTGTACTACAAAAGAAAACAGGACCTAAGAAATGTACAATATTTTAATGAAATATTAACTAAGGAAAAGAAAAAAAGTAATTTTAATAGGATTTTTTTTTTTTTTTGCATTTGTGTTTCGTCTTTGAACTAATCGTCTTTATAATTCCTGATATTGCACATTCAGCTTCTGTAATTGACCACGGGAAGGTGTAAACGTCATGCAGTGCTGCTAGGTCCACTACAAAACCCTACTCCACTACTCCACAAACCAAGAAAAATCATATCCGATCAAATAGTTTTCTTACTTTATGTAGTAGTTCATCTTTTTAATTAATAAAGGCAACGACCCTACTTATACACATTTCCGTCTATTAACATTTGTTCATCACACCTAAATTAATTGAGTCACTAAACACTTAATCTCATCCCAAAATTTAAGTCTGCAGAGAATGAAAAAATATTCCTCACGCTGGACTTTCGCTCCGATAACTCTCTATAACAGCTCACATTTATTTATTAGTTTAGAGTTAATATCTGTGAGCTGCGATATAGTGTTCTCAGCATGGGCGGATCTATGGATGTGATCTCTGAATCAATATTACACAATATGTTGACCAAAATAACTACAATAATTATTAAAAAGTATATTCACAAAATATTTTGCTATTAAAATTATTTACTTCATTTTTTAAACGAATCGTAGTTATATTGATGCTTCATAGTTATCATTATGAACTATTTTTTTTTTTTTTTTGAATCTAAGTAACGATTACTTTTTCTATTTCTACTTAAAAAGCAGACGAAAAATAGGTTTTATATATGTACATATATTTTTGATTATTAATACCCCCCCCCCCCATTATATTGATGGTGGTGAACCATGAACATTTTTTAATTATATTTCTTAATTATTTTTCAGAAAGAAATTTAATCCTTTTTAATAAAAATTTTCGTAAATCGGGTACATTTTTATTTTTACTTTAAACAAAAACTATGTTCTCAAAATAATTTTTTTCCTTGATTTTAAAATGTATGTGTATTTTTTATAGAAAAACTCTAACTTTTCTTTTGAAAACAGCAGTTTGAAAGATTGTAGTCTCGTGCAAAAAAGCGGAATGTTAAAATTGAGGCATGTTGCAAGAAAGTAAAAATTACATAAACAAAAAAAAAAAAAAAAAAAAGAATATGAAGAAGAGAAGAAAGACAAGAGAAAGAGAAAGAACTCAGAGAAAATTTATTTGGTTGATATAACAAAATAAGACAGAATAAAAGTAAACAGGCAACGGAAGGCGTGATTAAAAGCATATTAAGAATTATTGTTTTTTTAAAGAGGGTACCATGGGGGAAAAATACTAGTTTCAATTCACCACCAAATACTCTTTTTTCCATCTTTAAGACTTGAACTAAAAAGAAAATTAGAATAAAATATAATAAAACAATTACCATATATCATAAAGAAAGAGGGAAAAAACAGATTTTATACCTCAAATGAGGAGGGAGGCGGAGGGGATTACACAAACACCCACACGGGCACGCGTGTATACACACACACACCAAACCCAGCTCTATAAAAAAGCACAAATTTATGTGAGAATTTGATTCGAGTTGGCATATTTTATTAATATATTGCTTCATTATTTATTCAATTTCTCATTAATTCTTTCTTTACATAATCATTTGATCAAACATCTTTTTAATTAACAATTAAAAACTTTTTATTAAACAAAATGTTGTATTTTTCACTTTCGCCATGAAAAAAAAGCGAGCACTTTCTCTTTTTTTTTTTTTTTTTTTTGAGGATACGAACTTACTGCTAAAAATTAAAAATCATAGTTCGATCTAAGTTTTGTTATAAAATATATTATTCTTTTTTTATGTACAATAATTTTCAAAATAAATTTTCAAATTTTTCAGTAAAAAGTAAGTTACCATAATTATGTTACTTTGCTTCAATTTTCACTGCTTAATTTTCGCTACATAGCTAATATTTCAGTTACATAGCCCGTCTTATTGCTGCTTAGAATAAAGTATTGAGTTTCAAATACAATAATTGACCCTTGAATCAACTGCTAAAATCTTTCTCTTTTATTTAATAAAATATTTCTTATAATATTATTTTATTGAATTAATAATGGTGATAAATTCAAAATAAAGAAAACTTTTGCAATAGTAATGTTACATTATTTATTATTAAATAGGTAGTTGAGGGGGGTGGAATCAGTGATATTAAAAGCAAAAACTTGCTAAGCTTCCTTTCGTGTACCATTTTTAAAATTCATCCCCCTCTCTTTCCTTTTTCGTTCAGTTTCAAGAAATTCTTTTTAAGAATTCCTTTCCCATCAATCAATAGTAGTGATAATTTAAAATATACTTTTTTAATTAATCAAATAAATGTTTCATAAATTAAAAAAATGACAAAGATAATTTTGTCGTGATCGAGAGGATGCTAAACAGTATTTAAATCAATAACTTTTCCAAATGAAAATCTTTCTCATACGTATTCAAGCGCTAGTTCCTTTTTATCAACTGTATAATCATTTTATCAAATTGAGATTGACTCAGTCCACGAATCCGCTTTCATTTTTCTTACACATTCCATTGAATAAACCCCAGTCATTTCCGCCCCAGACTTATTCATTGAACTCCAGTACCACTAATCAGAGTCCAAGTGTCGTCCTAGTAGAAGATCAAAACGCGCCTATGGAGTCAGCGCCCTCTCGCGGGGAACTGCTGCTTCGAGCCGGGAGCAGCCTTCCGAAGTACTAGCGTAGGCGAATGACTTCAGGAATTCTCTCTACCTGTTCCAGGATTCGTCAAAGGCGGATGGATTAAAAGAGAAATCCCCAAATTGTGCTTTAGAAAGCGTTGTATTTGCAAGCGATCCATACTCTCCGAGAGATCAATCCTTCTGCAGGATTAGACTAGGGAGATGACCTGAAACAACCATCATTGTTGTGCTGTATCACGCTGCTGGTGTGACCTCATTCCAAATATCTGAATGTAAAAAAGTAAGTGCAATCTATTACATATTTCTTCATAATGAACAAGAATGATCTTTAAGGCTTTTTGATTTAGTATTGTTGGAAAAGATATATGGGGATCAATGCCACGGAGACCGGCAAAAGTCATTGATTTGATTTTGTTGATTTAATTGCTCTGATACATATTTTTGAAAGGGTACTCCGATACGAATTCAAGCACAGTGCATTGTGCGCTGAGCTATAAAGTGTTAATGAGCTATGCAAATTCTAGATGAGAGAGTAGCTAGGGATAAGTGATCTTTGTTAAACAGCGCCTCCATCCCGTCAACATTTGATGTTGAAGTAGTTCTGGATGAATGCCCGTGATTTTCAGGGTGGCATTTTTTAAATTATTTTATTGACTGTTAAACTAAGACTACCTTCTTTGTGCATTAATTAATTTTTTTTAAAAGAGTTTTAAGTTTTATACTTTCCAAATTGGCAAATGAAAATTAAATGAAAACACTGAGAAGATTTTAAATTTCAAAACGAAGCAAGTATAAATAATCAGTAGCATGTGTAATGAAAACAGATATGATTCGCAGTGATAAACACAGCAATTGGTAGGTTTTTCATATATACTTCATAAATACTTAGAAAGTTGCATGAAATGTAGTAGACTTTCAAATATTGAATTACAACTCAAAATAAAATATTTTAACCAGTATTAGGAGCATTTGTTAAAAAGATTAGTTTTCAGCCGTTAGACGTTGTTTAGCCTAAAACGTGCACAGTATGAATTTTACTTTTCATTGCTTATTTCAGACAGGATATATTTGATATATTAATGCAATATGAATATCTCTAACGTATACAGAATATACAGGTTGTTCCGGCTCAACTTGCAAGACCTTTATTTTCGCAACCAATCGTCCTCGTTTCAGATGCATACTTCAAATGACAAAAATGCTCAAACTGAGGAGAAGAGTTAAGATAATAAAAGTTGACTGAAAATAGCCAAGAAACATGAAATGTAACTTTTTATACGGATCCTGAGTCCCCTAATTTATGCTTAGGGAAATCAAGAGCATAAAAACCAGTTCGAGTGCAAAAACTCTGACACTAACGAGTACGACCAATATTCACTGATATATGACAAGCAGCGTTTTGTGACTTACACCACTTTACACTCACTGTCAATAACACCTTTTAGGGGAAAACATAGCCGCTAATGTTCGTATAGCGGCTTCAGTAGAATGACAACCGGTCATTCCACTGAAATGGTAATACGTTCCAAAGTCATTTTCTGAATGGGACCTTAAAACTTTGAATTCGAATATTTCTTCGAATTTTTATCACAAATCTTTCAAATTTTTTCTGTGTTGAAATTATTTTTTAATGGAGATATTTTTTTCCTAAACATAAGTTAGGGGACCCGGAGGCCGTACGAAAAGTTAGCTTTCGTATCCCCCCCCCCCAAAAAAAAAATTCCCTTCAAACTTTCGACATTTTATCTCTGCACCTAATTTTAAACATTTTTGCAATTGGAAGTATGCATCTAGAATGATAGCTACGAAAATAGAAAACAGTCTTTCAACTTAAACCAAAACACCCTGTATAGAATCATATTTAATACTTTAGGCCACAAACAAATTGTTTAAATTCACAAGCTTGTGTAATTTGTACTTCACGTTAACAGTCCGGGAGCCCCAGCGATAGATTTTAGTGACCAATTTCACACCGGCTAATTTTCATTTCTATAGTAGATATTATGTTTTTATGAAGCGAGGTGGACTTCAGCTGGGATACCATGGGTGGATTAGGAACAGGCCCGTCATTTAGGGGGGTCAGGGGGGGGGGTCATTTGCCCCCCCTGGCTTTGAGAAATCAATGTATTTACATATAAGTGAGCGTGGTTTTTGATGTTTTCCGATGAAATTGCATTGTGTTTGAATCCTCCCCCCCCCCCCCAGAAAAACTTGAAATGACGGCCCTGGTTAGGAAACAGGAACCTCCAAAGTACGTTAAAAAAAGAAGAAAAAAAAATAAAGTGATACCATCCCGGTTGAAACTTCGTTTATTATTTAAATTATATCCTGTAGAAAAGATAAAAAATATTCAGCTGACTGGAAAGTGGTGAATTATTCGTCAGTTGACTGCATAAACGTGTCAAAGGAAAGTCATTCCAATTCGATTGAAAATTTAGAAAAATACTTGAAACAGAAAAAACTATTCAGCTGGCTATATGTGGGTGGAAAACTTTTCAGCTGACGCAATAAATAGTGCGTCGCATAAATTAAGTCTGAGCGCCGCGAGCTCATATAGCACTTGAAGCAAAAATAAATATTCAGCTAATCAGATGACAGAGGAAAAATCACCAGTTTCTGTGTTAACAGCGCTCATACTTAATTTACGCGTGCACTATTTATTGCGTCAGCTAAAAGGTTTTCCATCCAAATATTAGTCCAGTCAAATTAGACATTAAAATCGCAAATCACGATGTAGTTCTGAATTTTTAATATGTTGTTTGGGTCCCTTAGGGTAGAGTAAATCTAAGTTTGCAACTTTCTAAAACCTGTGCTCGCTGCGAAAGTCGCGAAAAACTATGAAATTTTCGGACATTTTTCAGTTTTTCCTTCATAATTCCTAAACTATGTAGCTTTTGATTATCCAAGTGAATACCCATTTTAAAGAACACTAAATTTATAACAATTAAGGCTCAACTCAGGTTCTGTAGGACCAATAGTTTAGGAGATATCGTACTTCGAAAAATGTAGTTTTTTTGCGAAAAGTGAAAAAATTATGCTTCGATCATATTTTAGACAAAATATCGACATAAATTCTTATTATCAAAGACAAAAAATGGACATGCAATTACAGTACATTTAATCAGCTTTCATTCAAGCCTAAACAGTAGTCTGTAGGTTGAATATTTCATTTACAATAGCGAAAAATACATATTTAAAATTTTGAGAAATGAGCAAAATCGTCTCTTAATAAGCATAGAAGGGCAGTGGACAATAAAAAAAAATGCATAGAAGGTATTAAAAGGGTAACACTATATTAAAATGTTATTTTAAAAATAAAAAAAACTTTGCAGGTCATTTTCATTCATTTTTTTGCTATGTTTTTGATGGTTGTGGAAGCCATTGAACGTGCTAATCTTGAAGTAAACAAGCAAAATCGTTGCTTACGAAGATGCAATCTCTGATTTCCAGTGAATGGAACGCTATGGCAATCCTATCCTATGGCAAAAGTTGTTCGTACGATGGTGCTTTTTTGGACACTTGTCTGTCTACTACTTGCCTCTCGGTTGCCCATGGAACCTGCACCCATTGTGCATCAAGTTAATGTTATATCTATGGTAAATAATATGAGATAAAATAATTGAAAAGATTATATCGAGATTAGTATGAAAACAATTATCTTAAAAAAGTACTCACTTATTTTTTGATGCTGAAAAATAGCATGAAGCCAATTCATTATTTTACAGTTTGTCACTGTAAAAGTGCTTTTTTACAGTTTATTACTGTAAATTTAGCAATTTTACAGTTTACTTCTGTAAAATTAGACATTTTTAGTTTATTAATTTAATATTAGCTGTATTATACTGTAAAAACAATATTCATTTTTACAGTGTACCTAAAAAAGTAGAATGCAAGAAAAGCTATTTCATGCGCAGACTTCATATTAGGGCTTAATCATTGGCTTTTTTTGGCCCATGCCGATTGTTCAAAAACGGCCAATGGCCAATTATATTTCGATTCGAATGGCCGGTGGCCAATGCGCTTAGCCGATGGAAAAATTGAAGTGTAGTTGAAATGTACGTTTCAAACATTTTTTAAGGAACCATAATGCATTTAGTACATTGTAGAGATTTATGACAAGTCATTTTTTTAAAAGTTTGTGCATACTTGATATTAGTGATCCACCAATGGCATGTTCTGGTCGATGAACCAACGCCGATTGTTTAAAGACGGCAGATGGTCTGGGTTTTTTCTTTTTCTCGCATGGCCGATGAAAAAACTTAACAAATGGTAGCCGAAATGTGTATTTTAATCATTTTTAAGGACCAAAAAAAAAAAAGTTCTGTACAATCCTCTCACAATGAGGAAGACACCGATGACAAAGGGACATCTAGCAGAAAACATCTATACTGCCGTGCTAACGCAAAAGTGGTATCTGCAGTCCAGCTCAAATTGAAATAAAACTCTTTACAGTTTTGCGCCACCATGTATTTGATTCAGATAAAACTTTTTCATAATTTTTTTAAAAAATATTTCCCGTTCTCAATTGACCATAGAATTTTGTATTTAGGTAAAATACGTCAATACGTCAAAATACCTGGTGGCGATAACTCAATTTTGTTAAAAAGTGCAGATACGACTTTTGTGCTTAGCACGGCAGTATAGCTAACATCCACTTCAATACATTGATGTTTGTAGCTATGTTTCCTGTGCACATACTAGTATGATGGATATGAACTTGGAAGAGTATTTTTTTACTTCATGAAAAAGATTAGCAGCAATACGTTTTATTTATTTTTCTAAGGGCAGTTTTAGTACTTTTAAAAATAAAAAGACAGAAAGAAAAAAAAAGCCAGCTAATTTCGTAATTCTTTTTTATTTTTATTTATTTATCTTTTTTTTTATTCGTAGTGAGTTTGTGTGCCAATGGTATTGTTTTCTTCCTGCCCATTAAAGTTAACTGGCAGCCATATCTTCTCTTTCTGATGCATAATAATGTTGTTTAGATGCCAGCTTGAAAAATTGCCAAATGGACATTAAAGGGAGAACTTTTACCTTTAAGTGAATTATTTTCAAATTTCGTGTAGGAATGATGTATTGCGAAGTATAATATAACTGGACAATTCTTTTACTTCGCGATTGTTTCAGAACTAGCAATGAGAGGTATTCAATCAATTTATAGAAAATAATTACCTATTCAAACTGCTTTTCGTTCGTAGTGAATGATTTTTCATTGAAATACTGAGTTGCTACTTAAAATTTTCACACTTCATTATTTGAACTTTTAATCTATCAGAATGAAATCAAATCATTTAATTTGATCGCTTACTGTTTTATATTTTAATTTTTTGATGTAACTTATCACCGGATCTATTAATGTTCAGAGTGTAATTTAAGATTCAGTTTTTGCTTTGATTGCAGAAAACATAAAGTGCTTTTGTCGATTTTTGGAGTTTTATTTACGAGCTTCAACCTATTTAACTCGTTATCTAGCACATGAAGGTCCAAAAGAATGATTTTTAGAGTTTCGTGTATAGATAGACATACTTTAATTGCTGAGCAATACAGAGTTGATAGATAACGTTAGTATCGATGAATAAATGTTTGTGTAGTTCAGACTCTTAAGCTTGCTCAATATATTTTGGGTCTGTTTTTGTTCTAATACATTCATATACAAACTTTGCTTGCTCATAAATATACAATTCCGTGCTCATAAATATACAATTCCGTGCTCGAAGATATATGATCATCATGTATCTTTGAACAATATCACATTTTTTTTAATAACAGAAACGTTGTTTTTTACCAAAATTTAGGAAGTGAGTCTTAAGAAGCGTCCCCTAGAAAATGTAGGGAAATGCACGCATTGCCACTTCCTTCCACGCATCCCCAGTGAGCTATTTCAAATATAACATGTGTTTTTTAGTCAGCTCTTTAACGTATAAAAATTAAAAAATGAGCGAAATAAGTCACTGGAAGCGGTTTACATAGGCAAATGTGACAAAACGCGTCACTACTAATTGAATTGGTGAGAGCAAAAGCAAAATCAGTCACAAAAATTTGTTTTTTATGGAAACGAGCTGTGGGAAGCAAGATGCATGTTGATATCAAAAATCACGTCAGTCAGGTTACTAATTTGAAAGATACGGGGCATGTTATTTGAATGTTGACCGTGGAAGCAATGCTAGAATTAAGACGTTTTTTCTCTCTCCTGAACAATTTGAAGTTCTTGACTGACGTTTTTGCACTCACCGATTCAATTGTAGTGGCCCCAGAATCAGGGATATGTGAATTTTCTACAAGGCAGCTTTGATGGAACTGCTCCCCCGGGTGTCGTCGGAAGAATGAACTTTTGTAGACCAAAATGCTAAATTGGAGTCGTCGGAGCAGCATATCTTAAAAGCACTAAAAAAATACAAAAAATTTCATTATTTGTTAATAGCCTACTTACATGGGAAATTCCATGGTAGATCAATGACCCTTTTCTATTTCAACAAAATTTAGTATGAACAGCACATATGGCAACATAAGTACCCCTACCAGTTTTTAGGATTCTATTTTGAAAATTGTTCAAACTATGGAGTTTAAAAAAAATTAAAAAAAATGCATAATGTATGAAAAATTTGAGGTTACTTTGAAATGACTGTAACTTCTCTCCTAATTGAAGGGGCAAGTGGATAAGATTGATATGTCACAATTTTAGAAAACTTACTTTTTCATGGATGAAGGTGATAAGGTAATAATTTTTTTTTGAAAGATATTTCTAGAAATGTAAAAAATGTCACACATCACCTTTATTCACTTGCCCCTTCAATTGTGATTTTGAGTTAACACAATTGAACACACACTAATTTAAATTTGTGTAAATCGGTGAAATTCAAATGTCACACATCACCTTTATCCACTTGCCCCTTCAATTACAGTAGAATAAAAATTTTATAACATTGTAAAGTCAAAGAATAGACTTTTCTATTCAAATATTACATTATTTTCTTGCTACATATTTAAGTTTCAAGGTCATTCACCATGGCTTTTGACCTTGAATATCGCAAAACACGTCCCTTTTCAAATTTTTGGAAAAAAAAAAAAAGCTTTTCCCCAATTCTTTCATTGACCAAAACTTAGTCTGGGACCTCAATGGCAAGGTATTGCAAAAAAAAAAAAAAATCATGAATGTTGACATTATTTTCTGTAGATGATCCATTCAATGTCAGATCATTTTTTTTTTTTTTAAGGTAAGTTTTTGACTTCATCATCTTCGATTTAAATAAAATTTGGTAGGAAGAGCATAAATGATAAGAAAAGTACTCCTACCATTTTTCAAATTACTATTTCAAAAGTTGTTCAAAATACAGGGCTGTAAAAAAAAACTGAAAATGTGAGGGAAAAAAAGAAATGTGTTTACTTTGCAAATGGCTTACATCTCTCCTAAGTATAGTAGAATGAAAATTTAAAAAAGAATGTAAAGCTAAAGAACAGAGCTTCTTATCGATGTATTACATGATCTCCTTATGAAGGATTTCAGTTTCAAGGTCTTTCACCGTAACTTATGACCTTGAATATTTCAGAGCACGTTAAATGAAATTGCTGTCACATTCTATCTTTAAAAAAAAAAAAAAAAAAAACTAGCGATTTGGAAAGTATATTTCATGAACAATACCTCCAAAACACTAAAATAATAATATAATTTAAATTATGTAAAGTATCTATGGAAAATATGTCAACATTATTACTTTGACTTTTTGCGTTATCTTTGCCATTGTGGTGCCAGTCTAGCTTTTACTGTAGTGGGAGAATAGTTAAGAGTTAAAAAAATTTTTGTTTTTCTAAAATTTCCAAGAGGGCGAGTTTTAGATATTCAAGGTAAAAAGTCACGGTGAATAACTTTGCAACCTTGAAACTTGAATCTGTCCGAAGAAAATCATATAATCTATCAGTAGAAAGCGCTATACTTTAACTTCTCACAACGGTTTTTAAATTTTTATTCTACTATAATATGGAGAGAAGTTACTGTCATTTGAAAGTAACCACTTTTTCCTGCACATTTTGCGTTTTTTTAAAGATTTGTATTTTGGACAATTTTCAAAATAGAATTCTAAAAATTGATAGGAGTACTTATCTTGTCATATGTGCTCTGCACACTAAATTTTGTTAACTTCGAAATGGGTGAGTGAAAAAAACTTACTTTTTTTTGATTGATCTGACGTGGATTGCCCATATAGTACATAAGCGATTCCTGTCCTCACAGTTATATTTTTATATTATTTAGCCCACCCTAGTCACTTTTTTTTTGTCATAGCCTCTGTGAGATATGGTATTTTGACGGGTCGGCGACACATTAGCTTCTTCTCCAACAATCGCTTCTGGAAAGTCTCGCTGAAAAGTTCAACGCCTACTTTGTTTATATTCGTACAGTGAGACGCGCTACACTCGTTTTTCGATTTTTAAGTCATTTATCCCTGATTCTGTTACTTGTAAAAGGAGTAACAATGCGTTTTCTGTTACATTTGCCTACGAGAATCGCTTCCTATGACTTGTTTTGGTCAATTTTTAATTTTGATGCTTCCAGCTGCTGACTTAGAAACACGCGTTATATTTGTAATAACTCTCTTGGAATGTATGGAGGGGAATAGCAAAGCATGTATTTCCCTACAATTTCTAGGGGACGTGTCTGAAGCCGTGCCTTTTGTTAAATAAACAGTTTTGACAGTATCAAGTTCTAACATTTATTTAATATTGAAATTCAATCACAAACTATTAAGTGGTAAGCATTGAATATAGTAGATATCAGGCTTGGAGTCAATTACGAGAAAATGTAATTGATTACGATTATGCTCACGATTATGCTTATTATATATATATATATATATATATATATATATATATATACAGGGTGTCCATTCCAATCGTGGACCAATAGCCAATTTCTAAACCGTTAGAGATAAGCATATAGTTTACTTAGGAAAAAATCTCCAAATTATGAAAGGAATTTTGGGTCTATTCAATGTTTTTCAAAAAATCAAATTTTGAAAGAGTTACGAAATTTAAATTTTTATACAGCCCCCCAGTCCTACCAATCATATTTAGTAAAACATTCTTAACACTGTAACGTTTAAAACTAAAAAAAAATCACTCTTCTACCACAAAAATTGACCGAGTTATAACGTTTTGAAAAATCAAGATTTTGCATTATTTCATGACGTCATCGAGAGATCGCTTGAGGGACCATATGCGAAATCGTTCAAAATCTTGATTTTTTTCAAAACGCCATAACTCGGTCAATTTTTGTCGTAGAACAGTGATTTTTTTTTAGTTTTAAACGTTACAGTGTCAAGAATGTTTTACTAAATATGAGTGATAGGACTGGGGGGCTGTATAAAAATTTAAATTTCGTAACTCTTTCAAAATTTGATTTTTTGAAAAACATTGAATAGACCCAAAATTCCTTTCATAATTTGGAGATTTTTTCCTAAATAAACTATATGCTTATCTCTAACGGTTTAGAAATTAGATATTGGTCCACGATTGGAGTGGACACCCTGTATATACAGAGGAGGATCCAGAAATTTTTGTAATGGGGGGGGGTCAAGTTTCAGTGCACATTATTAGTTAAGTGGAAAGAAAACAAAGCATGTAAAACTTAAAACTTCTTTAGAGTAATATACAATATTGCACAACAAGTAATATTTTTTATTACATTCTGTTAAATTAACTATTGATTTATTTTTGTAAAAATTTACCATCACGAAAAATATATATTGGCAATTTATAAATTTTCTACATGTAATCAATATTGGAATTATAAAGTTCTAATAAAATTCTCACTAAAATTCTCTTAAAATTCTTAAATGAGATTTTTATAAAATTCTCAAGTAAAATTTAACATCCTTTAAGCATAAAAAATGTTTTAAAAATCTATAAATATGCAACTTTTCCTTCTTTTATATACTTATTGTTTAAAAATAATATGAACATAAAAATATTAAGCATAAACTAAGATTAACTTATGTGTGAAAATATTTTGAAGGAAAAAAAGTTAGATTACACGATTACAAGGCTAAATTACGATTATTGAAAGAAAGATTACAATTACAATTACACAAGAAACACGTGATTAAAATTACGACTACACGATTATGAGTGTCCCATTTCCAAATTATGATTATGATTACGATTACAGAAAAACGCAATCGATTACGCGGATTACGATTACGTAGGTAGCTGGGTAGATATCAAAACTTATATTAGCAACTATTTACGTTAGATAAATGTTCATTCAATCCGCAGATATGAACGTGGGTGTTACTCTTGAAAACATGTCACACTAAACTCATGTTTTTCGACAACTAACATAATCTAGCGTTGTTTGTGTTATTCAGAAAAAAAGAACTATTAACTAGCACCCAAATAAATAGAATCTTAAAAATATAAAGTTTCAATTATATAGAAAAATCTAAATGCATACCTCGGAAAGGCACTACTGTATTTTTGGCAGAAATAAATGCTCTAAAAATGAAACGTAATGAACATGTTTCCAAAATGACCAGAAACGAACAATTTTCATACTGGTGTCCGTAAGATGGTTTGGTTTTTGCGAATGTGATTTTTGAAAGGGAGCATTTTCATGATTACGAGTTTTATAAATTGTTACTTTTGTACTGAATTGATATTAAAGGTTTAACTTTTTATTTTCTTTGAGCTTTATTACACACGAATTTTTTTCTTTTTTTTTCCAAAAGTAAGCTTCGGTTCTCGGAGATTCGCTAACACAGAAAACCGTACTTCGCATATAGTCGGAATTTTTGTGTTTTAATTAACTGTTAGATAGTTTAAAATATTGAAGTAATATCTGGAAAATGCTTCGCTTCTCAACTGTTGGTCTGGAAAACATTTCGGAAATTTACGTCTCACGGTAATAAATCGATTCTACCTTGCTTTATGTACTAAATTACGCCAATTATTGTCAAATATATACGATATTTGTTTCCATGAAAGTTTGTTTAACAAACTTTCTAAAACGCCTGTTAAGGCTATTGTTTGAAAAGTTTTTACCTCCTCACTGTTGTTAATGGTAGCAATCCAAAAATCGTCTTATTCCAATATTCGCAAATATACTGGTCCTATGGCGGCTGGATCAGAAATCCTATACTAAAATAATAACAAATAAAAACAAATTTAATCTAAATGTATTGATAAAAGGGAATTATTTTACTGATGGATCCCTAGATTTCGCTTTTGTGTGTGGACACTTTGATTGAAAGAAAAGAAACATTTAATTGAAGGACCGCTGATTTGCCTGCTGATACTTTTTAAAGACGGGATTCCTTTTTCACTAAGGAACGTGAGTAATGTAATAATGAAAAAAGTTTTAATAGGTATCGATCGAAAGAGCAGCTCGAGACATATTTTTGACGTAAAAATTAATTGCCTTCGTCCTCTTGCTATCAGGATATCAGGTCTTAAAAAAGTTTTAAAAAACACCAAATTTAAAGACGGCGAGGAATGGATGACGCAATTTCACCGTATGCATTTGATCTACAAATCATGTGAAAGATGTCTGCCAGTACTCACCGTTACTCAGTAATTTGGCGACTTTTGTTAAAATTTTCGGCAAACTTTAAGACTCATATTTCGGTAATGCGGTCATGAGAGAAAATAATATACGCATCCAAAATCATGTTATACAATGCTCTTTCTATTGTTACGTATTTAATTATTTTCATTATTGCACTATCGCATGGTTTCCTGGTCAGGACAGACAAGTGTCAACCATGGATGGCTCATTCAACGCATGCATCTTGAGACGATACTTCAGGAATACTGTAGTGCTCAAAACACATTTTCTGAAATAACAATTCAATTTTATAAAGAATACTAAGAGTTAATTTTGTTCCTCAATTGAAAGCAGCTAATTTCTCGTTTGCTCAATATATAAATAAGGAAAGAAAATAAAGAAGTGAATTGGTAAAAAGCAGAAAAAGCAAAAGGAAACAGAAAAATAAATATCATTTCTCTTTTTTATAACACTTAGTTGAAGATATCTTACTTTTCTGCAGAAATTACTTTTAATGGTATTCATCTTTTTTATTAACATTTTATTCTTTGATCATTTTTTTTACTTATTATTAATTTTTACGCGTTTTTATAGCCCTTGATAATAACTTTCACTGCTCAAAGTTGTATTGTATCTTGGGGCAAGTAAATGCTAGTTGGTTACTTGATTTACATTTTTATATAAAATAATAGCACATTCATACTATCCCCCTTTTTTTTCAAGAAAAAAAATACTCATAGTTTCAGTATTTATTTTAGTAAACAATGATTTTGAAAATTCTATTCATTTTATAAAACATAAAATAAGCAGAATAAAATTAAATAACAAAGCAACCAAGTTAACCGTAGCTTATGTTTTTAATCCATCCAAAAACTTTAGCTCTCAACTATTTAGAGAAGTCATTAAGACGTAACGGGGTTAAACTAAAAGCATGATTTATATTTTTTTAGTTTAGTAAGTTAAATTTATTATAATTGAATCACAGATACTTTTTTTTGTGACATTGTATCATCACAGAAAATCAATTTTGGTAAATTGTAAGTACTCAGCATTTTTATTAATCCACAAGGCAGCGATCTGCATCGAAATTGAAGACTGTTACCCTGTTCCTGTTGTTTTGTACAAAATAAATCAATAAATAATTTATGAAAGATGGTTGTTTTATTGTTGTCAAATTGCAGGTTACAGTTCGCTTTAAGTGGTGTCTAATTTACTTAAAAACAACTTTATTGAATGCTTTCTTGCTAACAGCTTTAATATATAGCATCCTGCCCAAGTAGCACACTTCGTTTTATAAACGTTGTAAAATGGTTATTAACGTTGTAACAACCGCTTAAAAACGTTTATAAAACGTTTAAACGTTTTTTGTGCTACCTGGGTAAGTTGATAATATCGACTTAAGGGCTGGTTTCCTAGAATCGTCGCTGACGCATGGCGCGACGCACACTGGAATCAGAACCAGTTTGATTGGAGCGTGGCATGAAGCGACGTCAATCTGCGGCTTAAGCCTTGGTTTCCTAGAACGTCGCTGACGCCGGGCGCGACTGCACGCTGGAATCAGAACCAGTTTGATTGAAGCGACGTCAATCTGCGGCTCAGGCGCATGCGCAGAAGAAGGCGGCGACCATCGCCTCGCCAGAGATCGACGATTTCACTCCTAGGAAACCGAGCCTTTAGGCGCATGAGCAGAAGGCGGCGACGTCTGTCGCCTCGCCAGAAGTCGACGATTTCACTCCTAAGAAACCGGGCCTTTAGAAATGCAAGCGCAGTCGTTTTTTTTTTTTTTAATTTAAGCATGCAATGTGTGTACAAAAAATGACGAATATATTTTGTAAAAAAATTTAAAACACGCATTTAATTATTTAACTGCAAAACTCTTATGAGTGTTTGATGCGACATAAAATTTTTACCGTGGTGCATACTGCAGCAATTCGAAACACTTTGCGTCATGAAGAGAAATTTGTTTATCAAATAGTATCAATGTAAAAACCAAGCTGATAAATTTCATTCCTCTTACAAGAAGATAAATTTGAAATGCGCTCTTAGAGGATTTGCTAAGCAATTTTGATCTAGGATTTGAAAAATTGCAGCTATTTGATTTGCATCATTTCCAAACTTCACCAATGGGTTCTGTCATTCAGTAAACTGCCTAGGCTAAGATGGAGTTCGATGCATTGCATTTTTTAGATGAATTTTACTTTCAAAAACCTTGATACCCCTCCCCCGAGACTTCTTCTGAAGTTCCAGATTCTATTTTTAGCCACAGCCGGCGCATACCAGATCGATAGCGTATTGATACAGAAAGGACCTTCTAAAAGTCTTTCTAAACACTCTTGTTTCATAGGATCTAAGTTCTACAATCAGGCTGGCATGCAATTTCGGAAATTGTGTTTTGCATCTCTCTATGCATAAGGCAAAACGTTTCAAGTAGCAGTCATGTCTGCTAACTTTATTGTATGAGGAATACCACTTTTAAGAATTTGGTGAAGTTTTCGGAAACTTTATCCCTCCCTCCCCCCGCGCTTTATAGGCAGCGGCAGACAATCTGGGTGATGGGAGAAGACATTTGGGATGTCTTTGGGGGGGGGGGGGATGCTAGAGCAGATGCATTATATACGGTAGCGGATAAAAAAACTGCATCTACGGCAAAAAGTCTCAATTTTCAGAATTTCTCGAGAAAGTTTAAACCAATTGATCAGTAGCTTTTTTCACATAAAAGTATGCTTCAACGGGCATTTTTTAATGAATATTGATAGAATCGAAAATGATTTTCGATCATCCTTCAACGTAAATAACTGTGAATTAGCAATAAATTTCAGTTATTAGTTTACTTAGTACATGCAATAATTGTATAGATTTTCCTGAGAGTATTATTTATATTCACTAAGATATAAACATCGCCTTCAAAAATATCAATTTTGTTCGGTACAGTTTTTGCAACGCTTGCCTGGAAACCTTAAATACCCAAACAAGTTTGAGCGTTATTTAGTTTCTGGAATAGAGAGTTAACTTTGAAGTGGTCAAACAGCTCCAGACGCTTTTGATATAGTCACGTAAAAATGAAATAAGGTCAATGCTCAATAAATGAGTCCAAGGTGACTTTGGGACAACTTCGGAACACGAATGATGGACATATCCCAAGGGAGTAATATTGATGGACGTGATAAAGTTCATATTCTCCCAAGTCGACAGCAGTTATTAAAACGGAAAATGATATGAGGTTTACCAGGAGCAGGCACGATTTGGAAACTAGTCTTGGGGTGGGTTTTCATAAGAGTTTAGTTCCCAGGGGGTCATCCTAAAAAAAAAAAAAAAAAAAGACTAGCTAGCCCTTCCTAAGAAAAACCATCTAACTTTTTCATGAAAGTTAATACAGGAGAAATTTTACCAATGTTTTAAAATGGCTTATCAGGGCAATCAGTAGCACATTTTCCTACTCGTTTCACAGATCAAAAATGTGGTTTAACTGTTGCAGTTTTCTTTTTTGTTTTTCAAATTAATTATTAAAATTATTAGCTTTTAAAACTGAATTATTTAAATTCTAAATTAAAATACTATTTGCAACGATTTTTTGTAATTGCTAATGGAAAATACATATTCGTGAAGATAGATTTATTAAAGAGGATAAAAAAATTGCTAACTAACCACGTTTCATTAACTGTGTAAAGTGCCAAAATATATTTTTTTTCTTTGAATGCTTTCAATTCGATTATTATTCTGACTCCTTCTTATGAACACATCTGCAATTAAGTTTATATGAAAAAGAGTAGCTTATTGTTTAAGACGCTGGTCTCTCATGCACAAAGGCGCGGGTTCAAACGTGGCTCTAGTCGGTTTAACTTTCAAGGCGCCGAAAATCGACAGCGTCCATGTCATATGATTATTCGTCATATAAAAGATTCCTCAATTTCTCGTTTGGCATGGAGTAACTTGAGTATACACACTTAAATGGAAGATTAATAAAAATATGATTTATTGTTGGTAATTAGTAACAAGTTCAAAATAGTGGTATTATCGATAATTAGGTAAATTTAAGTTGATAAGTATAGTTAAATAGTTATAGTTATAAGTATAATAGTTCATAGTTATAAGTAAAGTTCTAGTTAAATTTAACTTATATGTTTCTTCGGTTTTAAAAACCAAAAAGAAAAAGAGAGTAAACGCATATAGCTATGCTTTCCATAGCAATAAATACCTTATTAGTCCTTTATTATAATGAAGAAAATATTTTCAAATCATTTTTTATAATTATTTTAACTGAATTTTTTTTTTATTTCTGATAAGTATGGGCGAATTGTTGGTAATTAATAACAAGTTCAAAATGGTGGTATTATCGATAATTAGGTAAATTTAAGTTGATAAGTATAGTTAAATAGTCATAGTTATAAGTATAATAGTTCATAGTTATAAGTAAAGTTCTAGTTAAATTTAACTTATATGTTTCTTTGGTTTTAAAAACCAAATAGAAAAAGAGAGTAAACGCTTATAGCTATGCTTTCCATAGCAATAAATACTTTATTAGTCCTTTATTATAATGAAGAAAATATTTTCAAATCATTTCTTATAATTATTTTAACTGAAATTTTTTTTTATTTCTGATAAGTATGGGCGATTTTCTGTAAACTCGTAATTTTCCATACAGAACCTGTCCGGGATTTTCTTTAATGCATTGTTCGTATAATTACAATACTATTGCTCAGGAAATGAATCTGTTACTTTATTTTTTAAAGAGGGCTAATTGAAGTTTGTGTTTTTCTGATAAATCATGACAGGGGATTGTGCCAGGAGACTGTGTATTTTCTCTTAGTTGCGTAATATTAGCAAAATTATTGGAACATCACTTGTTACGAAACTACCCATACATGTAGACACAAACCATGGACATAATAAATAATATTTGTCTCATAATTGAACGAATTGACATTAATGAAATCACTTACCAGAGAACCGTTTTTGCAACAACCTAGATGCATATTTTCATCACAAATGTGGCTCTGAAACCAAACAAAGTGGCGTTTCAACACCGTTCTCAGCAATTTTGGCAAATCCACACTGATTACGTTAAACTTCATGCGAAAAAACATTTGCAAGAGTAATAGATTTTTTTTTTCTATTGCAGCTGTGAATTTGTGGCAGGGGACTGTTTGAAAAGACTCCGGACAGACCTTAAATGGCAATATTAAGCTTTAGAAATACGTAACTAGACCTTATTTCATAAAGAAATATAGTTGTATTATTCTATTTTTAGATATTAATTGCTAATTTTATGTAGTGTTGTTAGGTCTTTTGAAATATTACCTATAAGTAATAGACTATACGATTGAGACAGCCAGGGGACTGTGTTTCTAGGACTTTGATAATTTCTAGAAAAAAAAAATGTTATCGCTCCAAATACAATTGGGCTACAAAGTATAAAAGCTTTACTTAAATTAAGAAGGATAATTACTTTATTACACTTTATTATTTTTACAATACTCTGTCCGGACAGCCAATTATGAGTTTACAGAGAAACGCCCGTATAACATCTATACAGATATTTTTCCTTTATTCCACTCACGAGCTGAAGATAATACTGTTGCTTTGATCAGCAAATCCTTTCTAAGGAGAAATAGAAAAAAACTTCGTGTGCGAAGGTCATTGAATGCAAAGACTCTCAGAGATGTTTTTTTTAGATTTTTTTTTATCAAACAGTCTCTACGAAAACATTACATTTTTTCCTTTCAAATACTATTGTGAATATTTTCTAACCTTAACAACAGCGTCAATTTGATTAAGTAAACTACTTAAATCTAATTAGTTAACATAGTGTTAAAAAAAAACATTTTGGCTTTTTGTAGTTTATACTAAACAATAAATAAAAGAAACTTCTTTTCCGCATTTATAGTTTAAACAAAGAGACCGCTTAAAGATTTTAAATGAAAAAATGTTTATAAAACAGAAAGTAAAAGGGAAGACTTTCAAAGAAATCAATGTTACTACTGCAAAAACAGAAAGAAAAAAATCCATGTAAGAAAACACGGCCTTCAAAGAATTATTTTCCACTTACGATCTTCTTTGGAGGAAGAAAGTCACGAATAAAGTACAAAAAAAAAGAAACTAAACTTTAGAAAATGCTTAAATTTTAAAATAAACTATCTCTGATATTGCATTGAATTTAATATTTCCTCCATATTCAATCAACGCGTTATCCTGCAGAAGAGAAAAATCAATGACGTAACTTTTTCCAAAGCTAGACAAGAGCTTTTATTTGAAAAAAGCGAATGTGCAGTTTTCCTGGTATAATTTATTATGCTCTTCAATTAAAAAAAAATCGAGCAAAATAAAACGCAGAAACTTTTCGATAAATTTCAGTTCCTGGAGGTTTAATTTAATGCCTTACATTGGAAAAGAAATTGCTTCAAATTTCAAATTAAGATTTTATGCTAGGAATTCGTTTAAGAAATAAAGTTATCGTATATTAGAAGCACTGAGAATAAAAGTAGAGTTTGAAATAGGAAATATTATAAAGCTTGGTATAATTATTTACGTTTCAACATTTCAGAACACTTTTAAACTTTCATACACACACATAGAGCGCAAGTAAATAAGTAAATATATAGATATATTCGTATGGGGAAGGTAGCCCCAAATACGCCACTAAAATGTGCTAAATGTTGTAAAAGAAATTTTTTATGTTCGTTTTACAAATATAGCAACTGTTTCATAAATTAAAAATATAAAAAACGGATTATCTGTAGACCTCGCATGATATAAATTTGGATGGTTTGGAAAAAATATGATGTTTGCAGAAATATAACCTCTTTCTTTACTGCGGTGGATGAAATGGACAGCCATTACAGTCAATCAGGGTAACTTCGCGTCACAATTTCTCTAATTTAAAGTTTCCCATCAATAGCTTAAGATTATAATTATTATTATTATTATTATTATTATTATTATTTGTATTTGTTGGTGTAAAACAGAAGAAACACTCCTAAATTATTTTATGGTTATTTAAAATTTAGAAATAATAGCGATTAAATTCATTTAAAATAAATTTATTTACCCTTTTCAAAATCATCCTACCATTTACTTCTATGAGCAACTTCAGAAGCGCGTAGGAAAATGAATTATTTTAATAAGTAACTTTTAAGCAGGGGAAAAAAAATTAACTGTTTAAAACATTCGCTATTTTGTATTTCACTACATCACAAAGTTTCTCTCATTCCTAATATTGCATAGGATATAGCAGTGGTGGCCAACCCGCGGCACGCGTGCCACAATGTGGCACGGCAGAGCAGTAACAGCGGCACGCGATGACTTTTTGAAAAAAATTTTAAATTGAAGGGAAAATGTCGATCTCAAAAATATTGATAAAAACTAAAACCCTTTAACTGCTAAATATAATGATATAATGACGATTAAGTGTCAGGAGGCTAGCTGACAAATTGTCTTAACTACAATATTGCAAAGTTCTTAGCTGAGGACATCCAACGAAACCCAGGTAGCGCAAAAAACGTTTAAACGTTTTTAATCTGTTGCCACAACGTTAATAACCATTTTACAACCTTTAAAAAACGAAGTGTGCTGCTTGGGAAAGCTGTGACGCTACGGACAATGCTTCGTAAAACATATTTGTGATCGACACGAAGAAAATTTTCGATGCTGCAGAATAGATTCTTGATCTGCAATAGTTTCAGCTACGGGGTGATGAATTTTTTTTAAAAAGTTAACTGCAAGTAAAATTAAGAAACCATCTTGGACAAAATTCGGTATGGTTGCAAAAATGAGGATTCTTAAATTGTTTTTGTTAAATTACTTGAAAATAATTTGGGAAAAAACTTCAAAAGTATCATCGAATTATTTATCACAAACTCGTTTGCTAAGGAATGAGACTTTTTCTCTGCTGGTGACCCTGTTGTGTTCACTGTATTAAGAGCAAGAATCTGAGAGAGTGTCACGCCTGTGATTCATGACGTCTCAGATTTGCTCCTAAAAATTACCAAATGTTTATTATCTTATAGAAAGACCAAATCCAGAATATTTTGTTCTAAAGTTGAGTTGTTTAGTTTTTATAGATCCCAAAAGGTAAAGGTGCGGCATGAAAAATTAAGCGGATTTTCAAGACATGGAAGTTGCTGTGAGCCAAAACTCTTACCAGGAACTGTTGAACTCCAATTTTATTTTTGTATATGGAATACAGAAGGTTCAAACTTTACAAAATGAATGTTAAATTTGAGGTAAGTTGTTGCTGTAAGGTCAGTGAAGGCCCTCAAAACAAAGCATTTTTGACGTTTTTCAGCATTTTTGAGCTCCAAAAACAGCTTGTACATTTCAGTTACCACGGCAAAAGTCGTGTCGTTTGAAAGACCAGTGTACGCACTTAAAAATAATGTATAAACAACCTAGGAAAATTCAATGTGCTTTTAGTTGCGTAAGGCCGAAATATGAAAAATATCATATTTTACCGATATTCAAATGGTCATAACTTCCTCTGCCAACAACATATTGAAATTTTTTTTTTGCCAATGTCATACTCTATTCTTTGTCTTAACAGAACAGTTGAGTCCTTTGAGGCGAAATGTTAAACAAATTTTTACAAAAAATGTATTTTTGCCTGTGCATTTTTTGTTAAAAAATTTTAAGCATTTCGCCTCAAAAGACTCAACTGTTCTGTTAAGACAAAGAATAGAGTATGACATTGGCAAAAAAAACATTTTAAATATGTTGTTGGCAGAGGAAGTTATGACCGTTTGAATATCGGTAAAATACGACATTTTTCATATTTCGGACTGATGTAACTAAAAGCACATTGAACTTTCCTTGGTTGTTTATACATTATTTTAAAGTGCTTACACTGGTATTTCAAACGACACTACTTTTGCCGTGGCAACTGAAATGTACAAGCAGTTTTTTTGGACTTCAAAAATGCTGAAAAACGTCAAAAATGCCTGATTTTGAGTGCCTTCACTGACCTAACGGCAACAACTTACCACAAATTTAACAATCATTCGTAAAGTTTCGACCTTCTATATTCCATATACAAAAAGAAAATTGGAGTTCAACAGTTCCTGGCAAGAGTTTTGGCTCATAGCAACTTCCATGTCTTGAAAATCCGCTTAATTATTGATGCCGCAACTTCACCTTTAGGGATCCATAAAAACTAAACAACTCAACTTTAGAACAAAATATTCTGAATTTGGTATTTCAATAAGATAATAAACATTTGGTAATTTTTAGGAGTAAATCTGAGATGTCATGAATCACCTCATAATGCTAGACGTGACAGTTTCTCAGATTCTTGCTCTTAACAAACTACGAATTAGAGCTCTGAATGTTTTGTGAACTTTTCCCAAGAAAGAGGAGAGCATGGCAAGTTACTCCTTCATTGAAATGTGCAGTAACAGTCCCAAAGGAAAAATGGTCATAAGATTTAAGAACTTTAGGGAGTGTGTTTTTTAAAATGTTTGGAAGGGAAGCAATGAGGACTTTCTACTTAGGAATGAATAATAGCAATTGAATTTAGCTATTATCTTTTATCATCCGGCGTGTAAGTAATTTAAATTTAAGATTGTACAGCAAAAATTTTCCAAAACCAAAATACGCCATCTGCATTCTTTTGTGATAAAACTTCAATTTATATCTCTCTACTTTGGAGAAAAAAGAATAAAACATTAAATTTAATACTGAAAGTATCAACCGTAATTTAATAATTTTACAATGATATATGGAGAAAATTTTACACCTATTTTAAGTATACGTTCCGTGTTTGGTTTGATGATTTTCAGGATCATAAAAAAAAGGCTGAACTTTTCAAAGTTTTTGTCTATTTCCCTGTAAGACACTACTTTTTACCCTTCTGAAATCCAAATCAGAATTACTGACCTTTTGCATTGGTAATCAAATATAAGAGCTTACTTCAACAGAAAGTCATCCACGTTGCATAGAAATTTGGAAATTTGTACCAACAAATGTTTTTTCACATTTACACACTTTTGCCGTCTGATGCTGTTGTAGATTTGGTTCAAAATACGCTTCTAAACAAATATTTTTTGTTATGAATGCAGAAAAAGCTAAATACCGTTGAATATTAACTGATAGCACTTAAAATAGTTAAACTTCTTAGGATTCTCAAGAGCTAATCCTAAAATTAAAGACTTGGTAAAAAAGATACAGACTCATAAACCACATTAAGTACAGACTGTTCAATTTTTAGAATATAATGTTTGATGTTCTTTGTTTCTTTTTTAAGCATAAGCCAACTGACAGAACTTATAAAAGTTATTAACAATAACTCTTAAGTTCGGACTTGTTTTATCTTTATTATCATTTAGATTTCGATTGCTCAGATTTACGAGAGAAAATGTTTCATTTGAGTAAGAATTACATAGTCAGCAAACCTAAAATTTATTTTTGAGTTTTTAAAATTTTTCAGTTTGTTGGAAAAATGCAACGTGGCACGCTGAGCTTTTTCTCTCCAAATAGTGGCACTCTCCCTAAAAAGGTTGGCCACCCCTGGGATATAGCAATGGAGGAAGAGCACTTAGGGGAAGACCGCCTATATTGGACCCCCTAAGAACAGGAGGCCTGTGTCGCTCAATGTGAAGCAAAACAAAAATACAAAATAGGGCATCGAGAGCTAAATTTAATCAGGAACCGCCCTATGAGCTTATATTTTCTAAAAATATTGAAATTATTTTTTAAAAAATTATCTTACAAAAAGTTGCAAAAGTTCAATTTAGGAATATATGCGCCTATATTGAACCATGCGTTTCCTAAATTGGACCGTACCAGGAAATCATAGAATAATTTATATTTGAACTATACATCTTTTTTCCAGGATTTGCAATAGAATTTCTTTTGCTTCGGTCTCATTTAGGCAGTGTTGATACACTCACCGATGGCATTTCATGCATTTAATCATGTTTTGCGCTTTATCTTTATGACAAATATTGCAATATCAACTGTTTCGTGCAGTTGCTTGCTTATTCTTGTGTGACTTTTTCTGTGCTATGTTTCTTTCATACGGTGTTAGGATGATTGCTGAGATAGCCTTCCTTTTTGTTCTTTCTATTTTTTGGGTAAATTGATATGTGAGCCTTTGCAAAATCATAGTTGAAGTTGACGATCATGCTTTGATGAGAACTATACGCTGATTATGCACAACTTGTACTAATTTAAGTCGTAGCTAGTTCTTGTACATGGTGTGCAACAGTATACAACTTGCACCGAACATGTAGCCTGCTCACTTTGAGTAGTTTTATCTGGACTACTTACCTCGAACTCTGCTCCAGCCAAGTCAATGCCGCTAAACACATGTCAATTAACAGGACAAACTCCAGTTCTTTAGAATCAACTCACTGCATTTGCCATAGCCTTGACTGAGGTTTATCCATAAGAGTTACTAAACAGTTCTTCTATTCGATATTGGGTAATGGATCTCATTGGATGTTCTCGCATCCATGTATCACACGCTCGATTAAAATATGTAGACAAAGGCTGAAAAAAGATAACATCTTGCATGGTGTGCCCAAAGAGAAAGCATTATTGTATCGCTCTCGTTAACCAAGTTTATTACATCTGTGCCCTTGGTTTAACGGTTTTGATGAAATATTGTATCAATTGTGTGAATTATCGTTTGTGATCCAACCTTTTTTTGAACAAGCATATTGCTCACCATGGGGTGCTTTTATGACAAGCACATACATGGAACGTATTATTTTGAAAATATGCATGGGGAGGGAGGGGGGTGTAGCAATTATGTTGCACTCATGCAGCAAATAGCAAGTGTGTTTCTAACACGTTCACCACACATTAGTGCTCTAAACTGGTGTTTACCTTTATACGTCAATATATTTAGGGCATTTGGACTGTGAAAAGACCGGTTTCATCTACATTTAACATTTTAGTAGCATATTAATTGTTTCTTTTAAAAATCTTTTCGAACAAATCGAAGAATTTAATTTTTTTTCCTCGGTAAACCAGCACAAATTTTATTTAAATTAATAGCTATGTTTAACAACCTGAAACTGCAACTTAATGGAAAAAGAGAGAAAAAAAAAAAACAAATATTTCAAGAATTTGCAGCTTCTAGAAAATGTGCTTGATAAAAAAATGAATATCGTGAATAGGGGTTAAAGTATGCTTAAAATAACATGATGGAAATAACTACGCTATTAAATCAGATGAGTCAATTATTTAATGTTACAATTAATCAAAAGTCTTGCTTAAAATCATATCCTTAAATTGGACCACTGGTCCAATATAGGAAAATTTTTTCGGTCCAATAAAGGAAAACATGCCATTTTTTATTCTTCAGCTTATTTCTCTGTCAAAAATTATCGCAATCGCGCATGTAAATACATAGATGTGATCCTTATTAAACAAAGATTGTCATGCTGTAACAGCAGTTTACCTCAGTTTACAAGTTTTAGTACTATCTTATTAGGTACAAGTCCGCAAAATAAGATTTTACACGTTTCCAACATAAATCATGCCGTAACTCACGCTATGCAGTTCGAAGACTGGTGAAACTTCATACACATTGATTTTATTCCTAAAACTTCATGTGTCTACCGTCAAAGTGTAGTATAGAGCTCTGTACTAGATTTTAAACCCGAAGTCCAATTTAAGCAGTGGTCCAATATAAGCGGTCTTCCCCTACAACAATTTAACAAATAACTTTCAAACAGTAACTTCGGAATTATTGAATCATTCAATTAGCTGTGTTCAACATTGCCATTTTATTCCCTTTAAAATAAAGAGTAAAACACTTATGTCACATCCTTGCCTGTCCTAGTGTTTTTTTTAAGTCAAATATCCAAAAAAATAAAAAAAATAAAAAAATGAAGTAAAATCAATAAATAAATAAATAGGCTGCTCGAAGTTAACCTACATGGCTCAAAGTTACCCTAAAAGACTGCACTGTACTCCCATTTTTCTTCTAAGTCAAGAAATTTCCTTCCTTTGAAATACAGGCCAGTAATACCTTCATTTATAATATTTAGATTATTTCATCGATTTATCTTATTGTAGGTTCATTTTATATCCAGAACTTTGAATTAAGCAAGTTATAAAGGGTTTACAAATTTTAAGCGAAAAGTTTGAATTTTTCTATTTTATAAAAGTTGTTTCGATAAGTAACAAACCTCTGAATGGAAATTGGTTTTAAAACGTAGATAAAAGCAAATTTTACTTTCATTTAAAATAAGCTTTTAAACGCTTAATATCATCGTTGTCAAGACATTCATTGCATCCCCCCATATAGCTCAGAAGCTTAATATGCACCCCGACAACGCTAAAAGTATTGCAATTATCACAACTTTCACAACATAACTTAAGAAACTACGTTTTTTCTTCGTTGTATTAGAAAGGAAAGGAGTATAGCTCCTAATGAGCCGCTGCTCTCTTTTAATTGCGGAAAAAAGCTGAAGAGCATTAACTTTAGTGTAATCTTTTCGGAGAGGATATAAGATGTGATTTTCTTTGAAATCTTTGGAGAATAGAAAGAAACGAAAAAGCAGGTTTGTTAGTTATTTTTTCACTTGACTTTTTAGTCTCAAAGCAGGAATTCCTCTTTGAGTAAACAGGAAAATATTTCAGTAGAAAATTGCATTGTTTTCGGAAGTCGATTTAGTATAGCGGAATATGAAGTAATTATAATTACACATACAGAGTTTCATGGTAGTAGTTTAGCTAATTAAAACCAATTGCATTTAATTTGTGATTAATGGTTTTTAATAGCTGAAAAATAATAACCGTTATCTTTTAATAATTTTCCATTTTTTTTCTTTCTATTTTATGCTATAGAGACTTTTTGAATTTTAAAAATGAAACTTATATGCATGAAGCGTTTAAGAGTACGTTAACTTTTTATACAGCAATAAATTAAGTTGAAGTATATTTGCTTAATTTTCGATATTTCCCCCTTTCTATTTTATGCTGTAGAGACTTTTTGAATTTTTTAAAACGAAACTTCAACGCATGAAACGTTTAAGAGTACGTTAACTCTATATATATCAAATAAATTAAGTTGAAGTATATTTGCTGTTTTAAGAGTAGCATAACTATGTAACTTTAACCAGTATTTGCCCAGAAAATTTCAGTGTGTCAGCTTGTTTTTCAAAAACGAAATTTCGTTACTTCGTCGATAAATATTTTTTGCCCAATTGTTTAAGAGCATTTCATTCTTTCTTATGTTGAAAAAGATATTTCTATGTTTAATGTAGTTACTGTGCACACTACGAATGACTAGAAGCAGTTTATTCGTTCTGCCGGTTGTTTTTCAAATATAAAAGTTAAATGAAGAATATAAACGAAAATAAAAACGTTTTGAATCTTTAGTTTAAAGTGGTCAGTGAAAAGTATTCGTTTTCGTTCTTTTTTTACATTTATTTAACAATATCGCGATAACTTTGGAACGTATGTAAGCTAAAACTATTAAAAGTTTACACTGCACTAGTAGTAGCTGCTGTCACTAAAGAAAATATAAATTATCAAGATATGCTTTAGGACTATACAAAAATCACAAAATTATGCAATGGTGCAATACACCACCAAATCAGTTATTCCATCCATGGACTGCAGTTTCGTGCACACTGTGCACTCATCAGCATGGCATAGGAAAGTAACAGAGGTTGGAGGCAGAAATCCTCTTATAGAGAAAAGAGAGTCAAAAAAACTGGTAGCTAATGTGAAATTAAAATACCAGCGAGAGACCGCACATTGGTACAGTACAACTCGTAAATTTTAAGGCAGAGCTCGGCTATAAAGCAGTAAGTAACCGCCCCTAAACCAGGGCTTAGGCAGAAAAATGCAATACACCACCAAATCAGTTATTCCATTCATAGACTGAAACGAAAACTGCAGTCCATGGATGAAATAACCGATTTGGTGGTGCATTGCATGTTTCTGCTAAGCCCTAGCTTAGAGGCGGTTACTTACTGCTTCATATGAAATGGTGTTTAAATTTGCAATGCTTTTGCTTATTCTTAGCTGATTTGTTGGCGCCTGCGTTTCTCTTTTTACATTTTTTTCCTCTTATAAATTTCAACTTCTAGTGCAGTATCGACTACTTTGAGTTTTGCTTTATCTGATGATAGATATTTTTGACAGCTCAGGACCAGCAAAACTTCATCCGGAGATGTAGTACAAAAGAGAGCAACTCTTTTGTACTACATTAAAATTTGATTCAATTATTTGATTAATTAATTGAAGATAATTTTGAACAGTAGTAAACTGACATGTCTGATCATTTCTTTCTCGTATTATTTTTCTCTAAAATGCAGGCAACAATCAAGATTCCAGAAAGCAAATCACTCACAGCTCCAACGTTTTCATATGGAGCTCATTATTTTAGAGTAAAATAGATATTAAAGTGTTCTTTGAGTCCGTTAATGTAACTCGCTTGAAACAACTTTAATCAGAGATATTTTTACCGAAATTATAAATCTGTATCTGTGGTTTCAACTAAAATTCAAAATTGTGTAGATATACACATTTAGTTTTAATATCTAAGTTTTTTGTTTCGATAAAATGCTCAGAACAACTAAATAGATATTTTTAGATAAAGCTACCCTCAATATATTCTGTTTTACACGCAAATTAAACTATAAAGAAATGTTGCAATCTGCAACATCTATGTTTGCTGCATTTACTGATCGGAACGATGTCATCGTGCTTTACGGGATCAATACGAGGAGTTCGATGATCGGCCGAGCAAAATCCGATGAGTTAATGCGACTTGGGAAGACCTCAGTGGCCAAGTAGCCAGGGGACTAGAACCTATGGCTCGCGGACAGATTTCGTCTGGCCAGAAGAAAGCTTACAAACTGAAAAAAAAAAAACTTTTTTAATGATATAATATATTTAATTTTAGGTATTTTTAAGAAAGCCAAGGTAAAGACGTCTTAAAAATCACCACCGAGGGCTTAGTTAAATATATATATATATATATATATATATATATATATATACAGGGTGACAAGAAATAACTTGGACGAAGTTTCAAACCAAATATCTGTAAATACCACTGAATTTTTAACAATATTGTGATAGGGAATCGATCCTAGAAAGCTACTAAATAGGTGTAAGTGAGTTAGTTGGGATAACCATTATTGTTCGCAAACTATCTGCCATACTTGAATTGCATAAGCAAGAAACGAAAAAATGTGAAATTGTTTAACGATTGAAAGTGGCTAAATACACGATTTCCTGCACAATTAAAAGGTTAAAAAACTCAAACATGATGGTGACAGGTCAGGAAGAAGAAGAAAATGCACAGTTAACACATCTAGCGACCAGAAAGTGGTCAAAAAGCGAGTTTAACGAAATCCTAGGATTTCAATGAGAAAGGTTGCTAGAGGGGTGAAAATCAGTATAGAAACCACTCGTTTGATGGTAATTGTTGAGCTTGGTCTTCTCCCTTACAAAATGAAAGAGACTTAAAAGCTAGCAGCAAAGAACAAACGCACAAGACTTCAAAAGAGGAAAGAACTGTTAAGCGGGCCGCAGATGATCGATGGAAAACATTGCTCTTCACAAATGAAAAACTGTTCTCAATTGAACAAACTCAAAATAGCCATAATGATAGAGTTTGGTCAGCAGAAGCACCTGGAACTTTTTTAATTGTTGGCGGCGTCAACTACCCCTATCTGCAATGGTTTGGGATGGGATATGTGCTAGTGGGGAAACACCACTTGTTTTTGTTGATCAAGGGATAAAAAATAATCAGCAAACATACCGCAAACTCATTTTGGATGATGTTGTCTTACCTTGTTCGCAAAAGTTCTTTGAAAACCAAAGATGGACCTTCCAACAGGATTTTTCACAAAAGACACTCAAGATTGATGCGACACATTTTCCAAACTTCATTGGAGCTGAAGAATGGCCCCCCGTATTCCCCAGATTTGAACCCAATGTATTATTCTGTTTGGTCCATCTTGGAAACAAGGGTGTATACTAAACCTGATACAAATTTGGCATCTCTACAACCATTCTTCGGGAAAGAAAGGGATAAAATATCAATGAGTGAGTTGCGGCCCGTAGCCGAAAATTTTGTGACGCGTCTAAAGCTCTGTAATAATACTAACGGTAGCCAATTTGAAAACGTTTAAACATATTAGACAAAATAATGTATTCATACTTATTTTGAAGTTTGGTCGCATTATTTTCATTAGCAATAAAGTTATACCGTACGATGTGTGTCCAAGTTATTTCTTGTCACCCTGTATATATATATAAATCGTAGGTGTAGGGGCGGACTCGCTCCAACTATACAATCTGAACTGCAACATTGTTAGATTGTTGATTGGCTTCGCCTCCAAAATTTTACAACGTGATCAGGAAATTTAGTGATGGGTGAGGTGGTAGGTTCTACTCCGATCAAACTTTCCACTCTTTGGTCTGTAAATTCCTCTTACGTACACTGTTAAAAAAATGTCCTGAAAATAACGAAAAAAATATACGGCAGCTGAGTTGCCGGAGTGTTTCCGTTTCGTTAATTATATTTCCGTCATTTTGAAAAAATGTCCTGAAAATAACGGAAAAAACATACGGCAGCTGAGTTGCCGGAGTTTTTCCGTTTCGTTACTTATATTTCCGTGATTTTGAGAAATGTCCGTTCATCATTTTTCTGTTCGTCATATTTTCGTTTCTTAATTCTCTGTTCTTCATTATTTCGGTTCTTATTATCCCCAGGGTTGGCAAAAACCCAGGGGGGGGGTTTCTCTACAAAAAACCCAACCTAACATGTTTTCTTATGCGGGTATTGATATATATATGCATTCATTCACATAATACTACATTTATTAAGTTAAAGTTCTGAATTGCATTTAATCAATGTCAATGGAAAGTCGACAAAAAATTAACAATATCAATTAATAATATCATCAACAGAATTGTAATATTTAATGTGTATATTTAAGAAGCTTTGGACAATGGTTTCAGCTATAAACATTTATCACTTGTTTCTTATAAAATAGAAGAACTGTTGCAAATGGGCTTTCCTACAAATACAGGAATATTTAGGGTGTGAAAGTTTCAAAAACTTAATGAGAAAAGACGATTATTTCTATTAATAAACAAGTGCAAATGGTTTTAATTTTTTAATGGTATTAATTTAGGTAGCCTGCTTCATGTCTAGTCATGTCATTTGCATGTTTTTTATAAGTCATATCTCAATGATAGGTGTGTGCATGAGATAAGAAAAGTGTCTAACCCCCCCCCCTCCTATTTTCAAAACCAAAACTGATTAATTTCAGATGGGGGAGGGGGGACTCTTAATCGATTTTTTTTTGAAATAATCTTTAGAGAAAACTAGGTTAACAGAACTTTGCAAGAATTATAAATTTATTAATAAATGCTTGTCATAATATTTTGGTAGTAATAAATTGCATGGGGATGCATTTTTTGAATTAAAGAAATGGTTTAGTGCTTCAAGTCAGTGGTATGGTACCTCTGTAATATAGCACTTAAAAATCATCATATACTAAATGCAATAGGGTTAGAAGAAATGAAGAGCAAAACTATTTTTCTTGCTCCAAGGAAAAAGCAAAAATTACAGTAGCAACTATTCCATACAAAAATTTCAATTTCGAGAACTACAAATTAAAATTAATTTATTAAACTTGGTTTTGAATCAAAATTGTCATAAAACATTAACTAAGCAATTTTTTCCTTCTACAAGAAGTTTATTAATGGTTCATTTTCAATTTATTTTAAATATATGTCAGGAAAGATTTATTTCTGCTTCATCTCTTTGTCAAATCCGAATCAATCTCGGGAAAAGTTAATTTGCGTTCAAAGTAATAGACGGAATAACTTGACAATTATAAGGTTGATGAAAAAGGTGCTAGAAAAATAACACTAAGAGTCACACGGGAAAAAGTTGCGTTCAAAAAAATTTGAAAAATCCCCAATGAATATTTCAATAACTCTCTCGACTATAGTTAACAAAACAGCTTTAGAACTTGGAGCCTGCTAGATTTACTCTGTCATCGGTGACACCGACTGCTTCAAACGGCCTAAACATTGATTCGACCGAACTTGGCTCCTTTTTCACATTTGTGTTTTGTTGGGATATCATGCGCATTTTTGAAAAGCTGAAGAAACGGTTATGCGTTTATTCAGACTCTTTTAAGATACACATATGTATATAGTGCAATCACAGTTGATGTTTGCAAAACGATTTGGCTTTTTCTTAACGACAAGTCAAATTAATGGCAATCTCTAACTTTAAAAGCCACTAGAGATGAGTTCGGGCTCACTTTTGAAGGCCCGAGCCCGCCCAAGCCCGAGAATTTTCACTCCGAGCCCGCCCGAGCCCGAGTGATATTGTCTTGTTTTGAGCCCGACCCGGCCCGAGCCCGAGTGTATCAAACATCAATATATATTTTTAATTTCCACTTGGGATGCACTGCCATATGGTATGTCGCAATAGCAATCGCAAATATATTATAAGTGGGTGCTATCTTTTTGAATTATTATTATTATTGCTGCCATTAAGAAAAACTGTTCTCACGCTCTTTAAGTACCCCAATATTTTATTCCGTGAACGTTGTATTTGTATAAAAACTGACTATCTTAATATGAGATCGAGCCCGAGCCCGCCCGAGCCCGAAAGTTGCTTGAAGTTAAAGGGCCCGAGTCCGTCTCGGGCTCGGGTTCGGGTTCGGGTTCGGGCTCGGGCTTTCGGGCTCGGGCCAAGCCCGGCTCATCTCTAAAAGCCACAATATTTTTGAAAACATTTAAAGAAATATCAAATTTGTCACAAGAATCAAAACACATTGTTTTTCAATGGAACAACTAAGAACCAAATCCTAAAACACATGCGCTAACATCTTCGTCAGATACAGAATCCGTTCCCAGTGGTCGGTGCCCTCCCACTGTGTTGTACATTATTATAACACTCATTTATATAATTAAACGTACAATACAAGACCAAAAAGAGAAAACAAATTGCTTGCCCCAAGCCAATAAGAGAATTGCTGGGTGAGTGCTTCCAATGTATCAGACACAGAAAGTTAGCCCTTTAAAATAATGTTAAAAAAATAAACAGAACAATAAAAACCAGTAACAGATATAATCGTTTGCAATGCCGTTTAATAGAAGTAAAAAGCAAAAAAAAAAAAAAAGAACAACATAAAAATTTCTGGATTTTCTAAAATATGAGTTTACATCATATATTTTTAGAAAATTAACTATACGTAATATGAAATGCTAAAAGCTGAGGAAACTTTTAGTAATTTACAATTTTTCTTTTTATATATATTATATAGATTAAACATACAGTCAATTCTCGATAACTTGAATTCGAAGGGACCGAAAAAAAACTTCGACTTATCATTAGTTTTGATTTCCAACATTTTAATAATAAAAACTTGGAATATTCAATTAATGTATAGATAACTGACAAGTTTAATTAGTTAAAATGTACACTATTTGAATTAAAATGTTTAAAAAAAAGAAAAAGAAATCCTTCTTTTGAGACATGTTTTATTTTTGTGGTATAATCCGTCATTTTAAGCTGCTTGAGCAGTTTTGTAATTTAAACAACGGTAAATATTTCACATATCGTGTCATTCGCTTTTTCACATATCGTTCTTCCTTGGCAAGAGACTCATTTTCTTCCATGGTTTGTGTGTTCTCTTAGTTGCAAACCTCAGTGTTTTAATCACATTTCTTAAATTCACATTAAAGACATTTTCTTTATCAACTGCTTTAAAAGTTATTTGTTTTAAATTTAATAATCACTATGCCACTGTCACGATTAATTGAAGATTGAAGACGCAAAACTTTTGGCAATCAAATTCCTTACGGACGCAATAAGTGCAAACAACATAGCAAGAGCCACGATGCGTCTGTAAGGATTCCGATTTTCCCCGAATGAATCCCCCCCTCCCACACACACACAAGAGAAAAATAAATAAAATTTCATGCTCTCACTTGAAATTTTTTCTGCTTTTTAACTATTAAATGTTTAGTCACTTCAAAAAAAACTTCGAGTTAAGAGAAGTAAACTTCGAGATATTGAGGAACATTTACATAGAATCAAGATAAAGGGATCGGGACCGAATAAGAAGTTCGAGTAAAAGTAATACTCGAGTTATCGCGAATTGACTGTACCTTTTTCAGGTCAGTCACTGTAGATGGCAGAGGATGAACGAATCTTCTGTTCTCATAAGATATCAGTATTGATCTTCCTTCAGACATGCTAAGAGCTACATTTAAAGTAACAAGAATTAAAAATCTAAATATAAAAATTATGGATAAATTAATTTTTTTATCTTTACAATATGAAATTGATATTGAAATGCTACATTACCAAAAACTATTGAAATCAAAACGTAGGGATAATATGAATTGCTTAACAATCCCCTCAAAAAAAAGCACTTATATGGTAGTGTTTTAATTTTTTGTTACAAATCTTCTGAATTAAAACTAATTTAGATATTAAATTGATAATATGATGTACACATCTTCGTTGAGAGAGAATATAAATATGTGTTGAAATCTTATTATGGTAAATAATTTTAGTTTAAAACGAGATATTAATATATTAGTTTGCTAATTTTGAAAAATGTAATAAGGAAATACAAGAATTTACGAAATGAAACAATACAGTGCTATAATTTTTAGTCCACAATGTTATCAAACAAGGGAAACATTTATAACAACGTTAAAACTGATGCAGTCTAAATCAACTGTTATTTTAACGACAAAATTTAAATAAAAGCAGTTCGCAAAATAAAATTGGTAAACAAATCAGTAACATAAAACCGATCAGTAACTTCTGCCGACACATAGAATAAATTAATAGATAGAATAAATTAAGCAAATTCGATTTAGGCTTTTAAAACATGACCAATAGAATATCAGCGAAATTATTCAACATATTATTTTTGAATTGATATACCGTAAACCGGGAGCTACTTTGCACCAATGTTGAAAATGGCTGCTAAAGTTGAAACGATCATTCATAAAAGAATACATTCTTCAGTTTATCCTTCGGGTTTCCAACAATGGTGCAAAGTAGCCTTGGCTTACGGTAATTAATATTTCATTACAAATAAAAGATAATAAGGTGTTCAACATACCTTTTACACACTTTGACTCCGTTCACTCGAAGACGTTCCAATATCCAAGTTTCCTTCGCGCGTAAACAAACGTACCGCCAAACGCCATGTTTTGTTGCCACGGAGTCGAAAATATTCCTCAAATGGTGTGTGGTAAGCTAGATTATGGTGTTGAAGCCTTGATTTCCACAATTTTTAGCGTTGTTGAACATCAAACTCGGAGAATTATTACACCTCTGTTTTTACTTTGTCCAACGAATCATAGTTAATACAGAAACCGTAAAGACGGGAAAATTCCGTATTTGTTTCTCCAACTCTGTGATTCACGGAATATTTCTGTTTCTCAAAGGAAAAGATACGTTTTGAAGCGAAAACGGAAATTTTCTGTTAAAATCAGTGAAAAAAACTTCCTGAAAATTCAGGTTTTTTTTAACAGTGTAGATCAGTGTCGATAAAACTAATTCTTAAACAATAAAGTTGAAATACTAGTTTTTTTTATTTTTTTTTGGTTCATGCACTACTGTCTGCTGTAATATTCACAGCAACGTTAGAAACAGCACTTTGGGAAATTGATACTGTTTAGAAACAATATTTTATAAATTTTATAGCAAAGTTGATAGGTGCAATGATCCCAGCAATTTTGCTATAAAACACATAGGACTTTTTTATAGAGTATCTATACTTTACCTTAGATACTAGAACACATAGACCGACGTTACTTTCTACATATTTCATTTAAAATAGTTAATGAGTAGAGTAACAAACAACTATAAACATTCAAGCGCTTTTCTTTTGGAAATTGGCATCGTTTAAAAGTAATGATATCCCTGAATCCCAATGCAAAAACACATGAATAAATCTATGCATGATAATTATCTAATTCTGTTAATCATAATTGTTACAATTCTCCGGCGAAAATTAACTCCCCGTTTACCGAGTCAAATCAAAATTTTAGATTAATATCTCGTTATCTTGGATATCCCTTCGACATTGAAGTTCTCTTGGACAGCATTTCAAGAGCTACTCTCAAGTTAACCCATGATTGTGAATACCTGTATCTGCTGCGGCTGATAGGAACGGTACACTGCAAAAAATAGTTATTTTTACAGTTTGATACAGCTCGTTTTACAGTAATAAACTTCTTAATTTGCAGTAGTATACTGTAAAATTGCTAGTTTACAGTAATAAAAACTAAAATTACTAGTTTAACAGTTTATTGCAGTACATTTTAAAGTTTCAAACTGGACCCTCTAACAGCCTGTATTACTGTTGCTTTTACAGTATAATACTGCTAATTTTACTGTAAAATTGCTAATTTGTAACCGTAACCTTGCTAGTTTTACAGTAATAAACTGAAAAATAGCTACTTTTACAGTTTATTACTGTGCTTTTACCGTTTTAAACTTGAACTCTGCTGCCAGTATTATACTGTGAAAATAACAGCTGTTTTTGCGGTGAAGGAGTCACATTGTCTTCCAAGCTTGTAGAAAATTTAGCATCTTTCTCCTTTGAAATGAGGAAGAAAAGGAATGCAATGTATCTTCCTCTGGAAACAATGAAGAACATTATGCTGTTTTAGCCAATAAAACTAAGCAATATTTTTGTTCCTGGAAATATTTCGTATTCTTAATGGTTGCTCTTAAGGGAAAAAAAAAATCATTGTGTTTCTTTATAGCAGTCAATATCTTGTGCACCTGAACAAGAATGTGTAACGAGCCTGAAAAATAGCTATATTAATCTTTTTTCGGCGATGCATGATATGAGAAACTATCTATTAAACTTCAGCAGCCCTAATGGCATCAATGCATTCTCGTTGACAGGGGGATAGAAAGAAAGAATGAAGGGGAAAACAACGAATGATCGCATGCATAAATTATCTCGCTTTTTCTATAGTGATTTTTTTTTCTCCCTCGAATGAATGACATTTTAAAAATTTCTTACAAAGCCTAAGAAAGCCTAAGAACCTGAAAAAAAATACAAAATGTCTCTAAAAATGCTTGTCTACATTTTCTACAGAGTTCAAGTCTTCATTAATTTCTTCTATTTTGTTTTTTAACTTTATCATTCTGTTGATTTTTGTACGTTTTTGAAATAGAAAATTACATGCGTTTTGCATTCTATTTTACTCTTAATGTATTAGTTTCTGAATTATTCGCCGAAAAGTTTTAGTGGTTCTCAGAAATTATTCATATCAGCTAGTGCCCAATTCATACATGAGCTTAAGAATTTCAGTTCATGTTTGATGGCTGTATTACGTGCTATCACCAGAAAGATTTTCCCCTCCATCTGCGCTGAGATTCCTATTTCCCATTTCTCAAAGTAGTTTTGATAAATGACAATCGCTTTTTTTTCTCTCTCTCTACTTTCATTTATCTCATTCAAATATACGTGGCAAGCTCACTGTTACATGATTCTACCAGGAATTTTCAAATAGTCGTGATTAGGGATGAAAATAGTCGGAAAAAACCGGTTTTTTCCGTTTTTTTTCCGAGGAGGTTTATTTCCACTCCGGAAAAATTGAATTTTTCAAATTTTCAGTAAAATGAAATTAAAATTTTCAGCGTAAAATGTATAAATTTAGAAATTTATCATTCTTACGCTATTTTCTTCTTCACTTCCACCCCTTTCTCTTACCATAATAACCTCTTGCTTTGGTAATGCAAGTTGGATGATATTACAATTTGTCTATAGATCAAGGAAAACTGTTAGAACTGAGAAATTTAAATATATGAACATTGTTTAAAAATAAAACTTTAACTTAAAGTTCAAATTTTAATCCAAAAAATATTTGATCACACTTGTTGAATGCATATGCATATTTATATACTCATATTACCAGTTTAAAATTTGTTTCAACTTTTCAAAATTTCAACCAACACTTACCTTTGCTCTCAAGGGTCAAATGCAGCTTCAGGGAAAATTTATTGCTTGAGTAGAACCATAATAGATATTTAAAGAGTTTTACCCTTCAAACGTGAGTTTGTTTAGAAAACAAAAAATGATTATGGCAATTTTGTCGCAAGCAGATCTTAAATACAATTCTTACTAGTTCTTATTACTTTGAATCTATTGTACTATAATTACCTTTTAAAAACATTGAGCAAGAAACTTTACTAAAAAGTTTTGAAAATAGTACAGATTTTTTATTGTTATAAATTTACATAAATTAAACACAATTTAAAAATATTTTTAAACATACTCTTTTTGTTTAAAGTTAACTTTCAGTTAAATTTGAAATTACATTTTCATCTTTTTTCATCAATAGGTACAGTATCATTTTTGGATTAATAATAAAAATTAATGTGCAAAAATATTGCTTTTAGTTGCTAAAGTTCTGCGCAAAGTTGAATTTACTTTATAATTAAAGTAAATGAAATGAATAAGCATAACTTCAGCCACAGAACTAGTTCCGCTAACTATGCGAACTAAATGTATATTGCCGTGCTTGCTAAGCACATAGTAGAATCTGCAATTGAGCTCAAACTGAGATATTGCATTTTAAAGAGCTGCGCCTATATATAAATATTTTGTTGTGATGACTTCTTATTCAGCAGATTAAAAAAAAGTTTCCAATCATAAATGACTACAAAACATTTTATTAATAACACATACGAAACAGAGAGCAACCTCTGGTTAATTACTCTGGTTTTGTTGAAAAGCAGGGGTACGACTATTGTGCTTAGCAAGGTAGTGCAGTAAGTTAAAACTCCAGTTTAAATTTTGTTCAAGTTTAGAAACCATTACGCAGTTTATAGTTTTCTATTAGAAAGGCTAAAAAAATAAAAAAGTCATTTAATTTTTATTTGGATTTAGTTTGGGTGGTGAAAAACCAGAACTCAATATGCAATAACCGCCAACTCGGCGATTTCGATCCATGGATTTTTGCCTCCAACTCGACTACTTTCGTATTCCATGCTGATGAGAGCATAATAAGCTTGAAACAGCTGTCCATGGATCGAAATAGCCGAGTTGGCGGTTTATTGCATGTTTTTGCCTTAGCCCTTGCTTAGGGGCGGTTACTCTACTGCTTTAAATCAGAACTCAATAGTTCTCATTTTTAGATATATTGCAGGTATATTGCAAGTATATTGCAAGTATATTGCAGGTATATTGCAGGTATATTGCAGGTATATTGCAGGTATATTGCATCGGTTATATTGCAAGGGAGAAAAATCATTCTGATTTTTCTTTCAAACACTATTATTGATGTTTGAAAGTACCTACTTATTAT
The DNA here is from genome assembly GCA_038373865.1 of Uloborus plumipes. NCBI lineage: Eukaryota > Metazoa > Arthropoda > Arachnida > Araneae > Uloboridae > Uloborus > Uloborus plumipes. The sequence goes on along the minus strand of JAXGGA010002567.1, from coordinate 69,518 downwards.
TTTAAGTTTTAAAGGCAGTCTAAAATAGAAAATTTAACTGAAAGGGTTAGACACAGTTTATCCAATATTAACAGTGAAATGACGATATGATTCATTTGTGGGGTTTGACCAAGAAAGCTTTGAGTCATAAAACAGAAAAGCTATTTTTTTCCTATTAAAACCTACCTAATTATGCGTATTTCTGTCATCAGCAAAAATAATATGTGTTGATTGCATATATTTTTAATGATTAACCTTTTAAATGGTCCAAGAAAAACAAAACTATTAAAAAACGCTTTCTCTAATTGTAAAAAAGTCAATTTTTCATTTTTTCCCAATTTTTCCGGAAAAAAACCAGAAAAAAAACCGGTTTTTTTCCATCGCTTCAAAATTTCCGGAAATTTTACATCTCTAGTCGTGATTCTTTGTTAGTAATTATCAATTTTCAAAAATTCCAACTCAAACCAGATGAAACAAAATGTTTAAATTTAAAAATGTTCATAGATTTTTTAATTATTGTAAACTTTGAGGTTTTTTTTTTTTTTTTTGTCTTTTTTAGTTTAAAGTAAAAATAGTATTTTTAAAGTAGGGATTTCCAAATTTTACCATTTGAAGCACTAAAATTTTCTCACATAATCCTAATCTATCTCTATCGTACATAATGTTATCGTGAAAGACCGAAATAAAAGAATGTCGACTTTTACCTATGATTCATTGGAAATACTGTCTGTCCGTGAAAACCGCACCTAGCACCCCAAACCATTCCACTAAAAAAAGGGGTGATGGGTTGTAAGTGAGAGCTTTCCGAAGTTTTCAATTTAAAACTTGCATTCTCTATCCTTTTGACACATTCAACTAAACGATATATTTGAAATTAGCATCGTTCTACGTTGTCTGATACGGCTCAAATGGTTTCTTATTATTCTTCCCCCTTATTGTTATCTTACCTATCCCCCCTATTTTGGTAAGACAGGAGAAGACCTGACGCATGCGTAAATACGCGGAAGAAGAAAATCAGACATAGCTGGTCTTTCTCCGTCCGATGTCATTGGATTGTGAATGTTGGTATTCACCGGCTAATGTCGATCTTCACCAGATTTCGTACTTTCGCAATAACATATTATATAGATACCGAGCACACCTCACGGTCCCCCTCACCTCTCCCTAAGGCACCCATTTTGGGGACTCCTGAACTAAAGGATTCCAGATTAATGTTACGCTTATTAACAACGCTTATATTAATTACGCTTATTTACAATTATTTACATTTAGGCGATGGAAAAAAAAAGATCTTTACACAAAGATCGTGACACTATGCGCTAAGAAAGCACATAATTGACAGCAGCGGATGATAACGATAAAATCACAAATTTTTTGCTATCTTACTTTAAAAAAAAATGGGGATGTAAAACTATTTTATTTTTATTTATATGTTAGGTAGGAGACGCAAAGCAATAAGGAAGTTTTTCATTCGATATCTGAATGCTTACACCAATTTTCAGAGCTTTTTGCATAAAAAAAACTTGCCAAAAACATGACCGTTTCATTGTAATTAAATATGGAATTAAAGTTTAAAAAAAATACAATTTTTATGCGTTAGTGATAATAGTAGTAATAAGTAGTCGAAAAGTATTTGCAACATTAGTACCGTCAACCGGGATAGCTTAAGCTGAATAAGTTGAAACCCGTAAAACGGCTATCACCGAGTATCTTTTTCCTGGGGGGGGGGGGGGGGGGCTGCAATGATAACATCATGAAGATGGTCTTGGAACTCAGCAAAAAAACAAATTGAATCGTTTTCAAAACCTGCAAAGATGACCTATAATCGGAAAGTTGTCCCTATTATTATTTTTTTTATGATTATTATTATTATTATTATTTATTACTATTGTTATCATATTATCATTATTATTACGTATTAGTAGCAGTGGTTGTAGTTGTAGTTTTTGTTACGAATTGATTCAAATTATTTTTCTACTAAAAAATGATTTTTCCCAACTAAAATATATTTATTGAAAAGCTATTTTTTTGTAAATAATATATGTGTTTAATTTATATTAAAATTCATGTTTTTCCCTTGTATGTTATTAACTGTGCTTCGGCACTCAAGTGCAACACAAAAACAATTTAAATGCCTGATCTTAAAATAATATTTTTAAGGAGAACTACAAAAATGAGGTTTACTGCAAGAAAAATCACAAATTTCTGTCCTTGTTTCGAGGAATAAGCTTACCCAATTTATGAGCAATATAAATGGAAATGACTCGCATATTTTGAAAGGTAGAAAACAACAAAGAACGTAGAAATAAGGTTACCAGAAAATCCGTAAAACTTCGTAACTCCTATAATTTTCCAGCGCTCTAGCCAAATCCATTTGAATGAGAGAAATAAAAATGGTGAAAGATAAAGGTACGAGCACTTCCCAAAAACATTTTGAGGGATGGGAAAATGGAATTTCAGAGCAGCTGGAGTGAAAAAAATTTCTGATGACGGCACGTAATTCAGCCATCAGAAATGAACTGAAATTTTTAAGTTCTCCTGTGAAATGTTAAGAATCAAGTGATATGAATTATTTTTTAGATAAAAAAGCAATTTTGGGAGAAAAAACTTGGAAGTTAATGTGCTAAGAATAAATTTAAATCTTAAATAACATTTCGTCTTTGATATTACAGCATCGAGATACAAAACTCAATTTACAAACACGGGAAAATTCTCACATTTTGTAGGGATGAGTAGACATTGCGAGAAGACAAAAAAATATATTTAATGCAGAGTATTTTTTTATACTGGGAAATGCTTTCTGTAAACCTTACGTTACGTTTCACACTATACGCTAGTCTAAACAAGGTTTCAGCGCATTCTAGATCTTTGAAATATACTACATTTAAGAGTAAGTCAGTCTATATTTTAACGCGGTTAGAAAAAGAGTGGTGTTACTCATTCCGACGTGGGTTTCCAGTCAATAAAACTTTCGCAGAAATAAAAAAAAAGGACTACTTAAATTTTAACATTAAGAGTCATATTAAAGTCATTCCACGTCAACTGGACCAATTTTTCATATCATACCCACTCGACCATCTCCAATTTGGATCAGATTAAACATAGGTGTAGACGTACCTATGAAACTAACCTGTGCAAATTTTTCCAGGACCTCGCAAAAAATGTGGTCTAAAATGGCGGCTCAGCTTCGCGAAACGAATTGCAATGTTTAGGCTAAAGTTGCAGAAAATTTTATTATGCTGGAAGCCTAAAGTTTTTGGAGCTTAAAGTACTTTTAGTTGTAAATACTCTCCAGTATTTTTTGTGAGGTTGAGCTTTTTAGATTTGTGTAGCTCGTGTATAAACTTGAGAAAAAACGCGGTGCGCAATTTTTTTCCTGGATTTTAGGTTGTCATAAATTTTTAACAAAAACGATTTAAAAGTTCTTACTGTGTAATTATATAGTCAAAGTACTTGTTTTTAACGGGTTGCAGCTGCAAAGCTTAAATATTGATTTTGCAAAAGATATTGTCGTCCAAAGTGTCTATCAAAATCAATTTATGAAAAATCGACTGTTTCCAACTCACTATATCTCACGTTTGTCACCTTCCACAGTGTTTTCTTCAATACCATTAGAAAGAACAGATTTTTTCCTATCGAAATAAGTTTTTTTTCCGTTGGTATTCTTTCGAATAAGGATGAAAAAATTAGCTTGAAATACTGTCTGTTATGAAGAATTCGCATAATTAGGCTAAGACTGCAGAAAATTTTATCACACTGGAAGCCTAGTATTTTTGGAGTTTAAAGTACTTTTGGCTGTCAATACTCTTCAATATTTTTTGTGATATTGAGCTTATTAAATTTTGTGTATCACGGAGATTATTTATAACCAATGGTACTTTAAGCTCCAAAAATTTTAGGCTTCCAGCATTATAAAATTTTTTGCAATTTTAGCCTAAACATTGCAATTCGTTTCGCGAAGCTGAGCCGCCATTTTAGACCACATTTTTTGCGGGATCCTAGCTCCTCCAGATTTGGACCTAAGCTCAAAATTTGCACAGGTTAGTTTCATAGGTATGTCTACACATCTGTAAAATTTAATCCAAATCAGAAGTGATCGGGTGGGGACCACTAGTTCACTTGACATGGAATGACTCATTCGCATTCACTGATATATACTTTTTTATTTATTCACTATTATTATGTTTCTTTTCATTTTTTATTATGGATCAACTTTAATCAAAAGTTATTACTTGTGACTTGTTTTAAAGTATCTTTAATTGACGTACACCACTGTTATCTACATTTACAATGTGTTCTCTTCATGTAAGTCAATACATGTAAATACTATTGCAAATAAAAGATAGCAGAAAATCCTGACTGCTGGCCCATTCAGCTGCATGGCAACTGACTTATGCCACTATCGTTTTAATTGTTATATATTTTTCTTTGCATATTACTAACTCATATAATTCTAACATATTTAAACTATGGATTTTTCTGGGGGGGGGGGGATATGCGCAATTGAGTTCAGGAATGAGGGGCGCCTATTGTACTCTGTGAACTATAATTCTAATTTAAATACACTCAACAAAGATTTTACACAAAAAAGCTCAATAACGTTAATAAAACGTTGAATCCATCATCCATCTGAAATAATAGCTAAATCTAAACAAAAACTCTAGCATTAATGTTTTTATCCATTTTACAAATGCCGTTAAAAATAGAGAAATATTAGCACTTCGCTCTTAGAAAAAGGTGAAAAACGGAAGCAGCCACTCTAAATTTCAATAACCTGTTTGTTTAATTACATTTTAATTACCTATCATCTTGCACTGTTTAAGTCTACACCTCCTTCCATATTTTCCTCTTAGTGAAAAATTATAATTGGCGATAACATTTAACCTCTCCCCCCGAGTCATAGCATTGTAGCATGAACTCTAATGTTAAAAGCAATAACGTTATCAAGAGCGATATCGAACATTCTAATAAAAAATTATTGTCATTGTCATTGCAGCTAATTATTTTTTTCTTCGAAATCATGATTTTTAAAAAAAATAATAGCACGGCCTCTAATGCAGAATTTGAAGAGCTTCAACTCGTTCAAAATTTACTCTTAGAAAGTTTAAAGCTTTAAAAAGTTTTAATCCTTCAGCAATGAATTTTTTTCCGCAGAATGTAAAGTAAGAGTTTTAGTTCTTCTTTTGTTTTGATTTTTCAAAGCAAAACAAGTAATAATGAAAGAAATGATTAAAAAGAAAAAAAGAAAGAAAGAAGACAGCTTCAGAATTTATAAAATTTTCAATTTCATCATATAAATGTTGTATCAGTGAGCAAGAGGATATATTCTGTTGCAATATTTCTCTATGAAGCGGTCTATATGCAGTCGAATATTATTCCAACCGCAGTAAGATTCAAGATTTACTCGCACGTTTTACTGTGAAATTCTTTAAAATTATGAATCATACTCCAAGATTTCATCCACGCTTCAGTAAGCTTTCTGCAATACTGCTTGGAGTTTCCTTTTTTGTTCCTGTCATTCTTTACGAACAAACGTGACTTCCTTGAGTTTGTAATAATGACAGGAAGTTATGATTCATCGTTGTGTCACACCCAACCTAACGAAACGCTACATCTTTGACATTGAGTAGTTACCTCTCACGATATTGATTCGTCTCTTCATTCAGTTACCACATCATAGTCTTCCGATTTTAACATCCTGAAAAATAACTTGAATGACAAGCTGTGTGTCATTTGAAAATTCGAAACGAGTCATTTTTCGCTTGAGTCTATTTTTGTTTCGTTTTCATTTTCAAATTCTGTTACGATGTATGGCCTCTAATGCGAATATTAATCCATGTTTTGATGAAATGAGTATTCAAAATGTGTTCGAAGCGCCCTTAAACCATTAATGCCTAGCGTCTTTTTTTAGGGACGGTCCAAAAAAGGGTCTGAATTTCCTTAAAATGAACAGTTCAACCAAATAATAGTGTTCAATTAGTACCTTGGTATTGTTTAATTCGTTATTAACAGATTTCAGCACATAACCGTTGTAAAGTGTGTTCTGTAGCAGTTTTAATATGATCTTTATCAAAAATTACATCGTTCACAATCTCAAGAAAAAAAGCTAAGTTTTCAAAGTTATTCCCAGCTTCCCAGTTTATGTTAATTGCTGATTTTATTTCTTCTTATAAAATGTCTTTTGAAATATTATATCGTGGGCAGAAAAAAAAAATTTAGTAAAAAAAGTATGTACCCTCTGGGGTCTATCGTAACTTTTAAGGGACGATTTTTCTTTCCTTAACTAAAAAAAATATTTTTTACATAATATTTTTTTTATTCTTTTCCTGTTCATTAAACACTGTTTGTAACCAGTATACAAAATATCTTTGGGAAAAAAAAAGTCAGGCATTAATGGGTTAAAGACGGATAGTTTTGAATACTTTATTTACTGCAAGCTGTTCTGCAGCGTAGTGTGATTAAAACAGCTAAAGTTTCGCAGTCTCAACGAATGCGCTCTAAAATACGAGATGATGCCAAGATTTATAGCTTCAAATCAGTGTAGAAAAGAAATCGCTCATGGGCTGTAATAGCGGCACAGCTGAAAAAAAAAATCTCGTTTATAGATAAGTGGGTTTAAAGTTTTCATTGCTAATGAAAATGCATAAGAAATGCTTTAGTTTGCTTGTTAGTTAATTGCCAGTTAAGTTGTTTATTAATGTGCTGGTATTGTTACTGAAAAGAATATGTAGGGTGAGTTCTGGTAAGTGTGTACCCTTTTTTTCAAAGTTCATGTTCTCAAGGATGCTGCTCTGTTGAAAAATCTTGTACACTCACAATATTTTTTTAGTTTTCTTTCCAGATCCTTTACTAAGATTTTCAAGCGTATAATATGTTCAATAAACCATAAGCATAGGTTTTGTGACCTGGTTTATGACACCTATTCTAAGGTACGTACTTTCCCTACCTAGCGGGGTAAGTGCGTCCACCTTAAATTATGTGAATATGAGCAGAGAAAAACTTCGGGCACATATTAAATATGTTAGGTAATTGCCTTGGGATAATTCCTAATACTAGAGATCAGCACTTGCTTGCATGGATAAAACGCAATCAGTGATATCCCACGTGTCTTGCAAACAACTGATTTGAAGATTGAGAGAGTTGTGTCTGTGATTCCTCCTTGTCCTTTTAATAAGACTAAGTGAGAAAATAAGTTGTTTTTATTTAGTAATAATCACTTATAGTCTACATAGTTTATTTTGGCCTAATACATTAATCAGTCTGTGTTTAAGCCAGGGTTAAGCCACTTACCCCTTCTTAAATGTAAGATGAGACATGTGCGTCCAATAGCGTTGTTGTAAGTGCGTACTCCTGTGATTTTCTTTAATTCTATTTGTATGGTAGATCGTTAGGTGACCTGAGTGAACAATTCGTTTTTTTTTTTTTTGTTTTCTTTTTTTCTTTTGAATAAATACGGTTTTAAAATATTTTTCTTATTAGAATCAGCAGCAGTAAGAAAAAACACAAAATAAAGAGCAAAAAAAAAAAAAAAAAAAAAAGAAAGAAAGAAAATAATTGATCATGATATAATACTTGTACTTTTTTTTTCTTGTACATTAAAATAGTTTTTCACACGGTGTTCTTAATTTTCTTAAATATAATTTATTCATTACTCCACCTTCGTTTTTTGAATTAGTTGGTTCCTTATTTAGTGTTTCACTTAATTTCATTGCTTCATTTGTCATTCTGGTTTAAATTAAGTATAGCTTATGATCGCTATTTTCAACGAAAAATTTCCTAACTGATATCTAAAAGCCAATATATTTCAGATGTAATGAATAAAATGAAAATCTTATGCCGCATTCAATGTAAATATAAATACTTGATGGAAATGACGTCGGATTTATAATAGACTTATAAAAGAGTTATAAGCAAAATTAAAGGTGTATTACGAGAGTCGGATTTTCCACATAATGGTACACACTTGCCTCATGATAGTGGTACGCACTTGACCCATCATAATGGTACGCACTTACCCCTACCTTACTTTAAAGAAAGGGAAAGTGCGCACCCCGTTATACAAACAAATTTTAGTTAGAGTATTTGATCAAAATACCCCATGTGTGTTATTATGTCTAAATATTTTTCGTGCGACCTCCGCTGCATCTACGCACGCGCGATGTCTCTTCGGACTTTCTCGAAATAGGGGGGGGGGGGAAAGCAACGAGGAAGTAGAAAGCGAACAAAAGCTGAAGGCATCGGGAAGTGCGCATCCTAAACCTATCACACCTTTTTCAGATGGAAGCGTCCGTGGCTCCCAGGCGCACAGTACGCAAACAGACAGTAGTAGCTATTACTCAAAAGAAACAACTTGCATTTCTTGACTTCCATTGCTTGGTATGACTACAAGAGAAACTGAAACAAAACCTTCTCAATTTTTACTTTAGGGTTTTTTTTTGAAGACATTTAAGTTGTCTCTGATTGTGTTTCGTCTATTGAATCCAGGCCTGAATTCTACCTATTGAAATTATCATCAGACAGTTATCTAACATTGTCGATGTGTTGCAGAAGCCATTTCAGGACAGTGTTCATATAATTCTCAGTGGACGCACTTACCCCGTGGACGCACTTAGGGGAAAGCACCCCAAAATGGGATAGCTAACCCATTCTTCGCTTTATTTCTTATTGTATACAAGGTACATATCAAAGTTAGAACCCCGAACCAAGGGTGGGTAAAACGGGATAGGGAATTGTATGTTATTATTTTGTACTGATTTTACTTTTGATTTAGTTTTTAGACCAAAAATTGGCTACGTAATTGTAAAGTTGGAAAATTACATAGCACAGAAATCTTATAAAAATGTGTCGTCTTCTTCGTCTGCTTTGGAATAAGCTTCGTGGACCCATCCATGTCAGCTCGAGCATTGTATCCAGCTTCCTTCTCCAGATTTCGATTCAAGATACAGAGCGTTGCAGAAAATACATGCCTCATCTTTTTCAGTTTCATCTTCTGAAGACGACGACGTCCAACCTTGGCTAACTGACGATTTTTTTTTCGTTTTTTTTTTTCATGTTACGTCCATTTTCTTCCATTTTTGCAAATGATGTTTGTGAGGTTTTTTCAGGTTCAGAGCAACATTTTTAAAATTTATATGCCTGTTTTGCATCTCCACCTGGTTTTCTTTTACGCCTCATTTGTTTTGTTTTCGGAACATTCAAGAGACTTGTTTTGGCAGCCCTTTTTTTTCAGCTTTTAAGTTCTTTCTCGGAGCCTCGACGGCGCAGTGGGTCTGCCCGTCAGTTTGTAATCTCAAGAGGCGCGGGTTCGATTCCCGCCTTTGCCCTGGGTGTAACTTCCTTCTCTGTGCTGTAAATTCTTTCCTTCAATAAAATCTGTATTGTACTATCTGTGGAGGCAAGGCGCATAGTACGCAGTCCTCATGTGTGTCGAAGTTTATTGACTTCTAGAATAGAATAGAAGTTCTTTCTCGTTTTTTTTTCTTTCTCGTTCTTCTTCAAACTTAATCGTGTTTATTTTGAGGTCTTGGTCCAATAACTCGTGGTGGAGGTAGAATTTCTTTGGGTGATACAGAAAATGGCAGTGAAGGGCGACAGTATAGTCCAAGTCCTTTGACTTCTGATGAAGTGAACGGTTGGATAAGGCCTGCATTTGAGCTAGTGTTATCGTTGCACTAAGTGATTCTTTCAATACTGTCTCTAGTGGTTGTGATGACAGCAAACTCTTAAATGCTATGACTGAATTTGAAGATCCTTTGGATCTGATCTCATTTTGTTGCAGATTTAATGGGTGTTAGGACGTCATGTTTTGAGCATCCAGCAATGGGTGATCGGTTGGAAGAGAGGAAGCGAAGAGATATTCAGGAAAGACATTTGGGGTTATATGGGAAAATGCCTGTTTTTGTGAACCCATTCACAGCAGTTTCGACAAGAGCTACTCGTTAAAATGCTGCATTGAAGATATTTCCTACTTCGTAGATAGTAATCCCTTTGTCAGCATGGTTGAACATCCAATTGCGAACCTCTAGCTCGCTTTGTGCTACTTAAACACATTGAAAAAACATTAATGGAAATGGTCGGGTAAAACGGGACATATCAAAATTCTATCCCGTTTTGGGCACCCTAAAAGTGTCCCGTTTTGCCCGACCATGGTGCTTTTGACAACATAAAGGGCTGACCCCGGAACCGCTACTCACTAGCAATATTTAAGTACATGAAATTGTTGCTAAAAGAGCTATGAACAAAATACAGTTCTAACCGGAATTGTTCCGAATTACGGAGGGCCACAATTCTAGTAGTTCTGCAGTCGAAAAAAGTAAAAAGTAAGTAAAAATCTCAATTGAAAACTTTGAAAAAATATTTCTTTGCGAAACACGTGGCTAGAGTTGAGATATTAACTGAGTATGCTGTCATGGCGGTCGGGAATCAGTTTAGCCTGTCTCCTGTGAGATAGTACCACCAGTCAAGCTCCAACGCCCACTATCCCGTTTTGCCCGCCTATCCCGTTTGGGCAACTCTCCCCTACCAGAACTAATCCAATTTTTATATTTACAAATGTCATTAGTTCAAAACACTCGTTTTTCGAGTTGTGCCACTATTGCAGCCAATGAGCAACATCATGGGTCGGTAAGTACGGTCAAAATAATAACAAATTCAAGAAACAAAATTTAAAAATATACATTTAATATGGGGGAGGATGGGAATCACGAATTTTTTTCCCATAGCCGCAAAGCTACTTTTAATCAAAGTATTGATTTTTTTCTACAAATGCGTGGGGGGTTGAGGGCAAGTGAATATTAATTTCAAACACCGAATTGAACTTTTTATGAAAGGTAAAGATTCCTGCGAGTTTAGTCTACATAATTTTGCTACTAAGTTCTAAGATTTCATTAATTTCTACGACAGATGAATGAATAAGGTTGTTGATTATGGTTTTATACTTAGAGCCATCATAATTTTTGCTACGCGCCTTGTTTTAATTTTTAAAAAAAGTCAGTTTTGGCAAACGAATACGATTAGTTAATAACTGAAGAGTGTGCAATGAAATTATTGCTGTGAAAAAATAATAAAAGCTTTTTATAGGGTAATTAAGTTCAAAAGGGAACTTCGCATAGTTATATTTCTACAGCTAGTTTTTTTATGTCGGGAAAATAGAAGAGTAATGCTTGCTTTCTTCTTCTTTTTGACTTCCTTATATTTAAAATTCAATTCTTGGGTGAAAAAGAAAACAGCGATGATCGTTCAAACAAAATTTATGCGCAGAAATATCTTGAACTAACGTTCGATATCATTTCTGTGTTCTCATGACCTCTTACGTAGAATATCGATTTACATGTTATGTCTATTTGAAACGTTTACTGTACCACGGCCTTTTTCGATCTTTTTTTTTTCTTTTCTTTTTTGCAAATCCCCATGTTTAAGTGAAAAGGGTGCATTTAGGAATAATATTGCAACATTGAATCCATACATCTGTGACGTGAATGGAATCACACAGTTGCAGGAAATGTGTATGGCAAGGAAAAGGGGATAAATAAAATTTATTTGGACCATGTAAAATGATTAGAAGTTTAGTTATAAGTGTTTTAGCTCGAATTCGGAAGACTTTCTTCAATTGAAATCATAAACCAACTCTATCACCTTTGCAAACAATACAACGGTACATTATCTTTTCGCAAGCCGTTGCGTGCGCGTGTTTTTTTTCCTTGGTAAACGATAAATTTTTTTCACATCTTATTGGTTTCAGCCCCCCCCCCTTCCAAAAAAAAAACAACATAATGGTATGTGAACGTTTTTATAAGGAATAGACGGTTGATAAGGAAGCTATTTTTCTTTCAAGTTTTAACGGTTTTAATTGTTTTGAAAATGATAGTTTCAAAAAATAACGAAAGATTATGTTTCTAAACTGCAATATTGACAACAGAAATTTTATTTTTTCGGATCCAATTACAGTCTTTTTTCTTTTCTTTTTCTTTCGTTTCTTTTAAAGTTTAAATTTAGTTAGGAAATTTGAGAGTCAAAACGTTGCAAAGAAAAATAAAATCAATTTATAGAGTTTCGTATCTTTTCTATATTTATACAATGCTCATAAGAATACGAGATATTTTGACATAACTACGATTCATTTTTATTACCCTCCCCTTCCCTATAAAATCAGCTGGATAACTTTGATCCATCACGTCTCTAGTTTTCCGTTCCCAACATATACATGAAGGCCATGATAAAACGAACCTACTTTAAAGCTATCTAGCTATTGCTCAGAATTTAATGAAATTTTATGTGGAACGCAATAACAACTGTACCTTAAAGCTAAGATTTACCGTAAGTCTAGTCTTTTCAGGAGAGTGCGAAAACGTTTATCTGATGCATGCAAAGGATGGGATTCGCTCTCTTTTAACGCTGCAAAATAACTGTAAAGGAATTTCTTTTATAGGACAACGTTCTCCTGGGTCGAAGCGCAATAATATTCTACATACAGTGCAGTAATAAAGTGAAAATCGCCATTTTTGGACATACGCTAGCCTTGCTCTAAACGCTAGTCTTACTCTGAGGTACAGAATGAGAGAAAACGGTTGTATTTTCCATTGAAAATGTTAACAAAAGAAAAAAAAATATTCCTCAACCGCAGTGTTTCACTCTTAACATATTTCTGTGCGATAGTTTTGTCGCTAACCATCTTTTGTGTAGGGTCGTTCCGTTGTGGCCAGCCTGTAATTTAACCCATTAATGCTTGACATTTTTTTTTCAAAAGATATTTTGTATACTAGTTACAAACAGTGTTTAATGGACAGGAAAAATAATTAAAAAAATATTATGTAAAAAATAATTTTTTTATTAAGGAAAGAAAATTCGTCCCTTAAAAGTTACGATAGACCCCAGAGGTTACATACTTTTTTTACTAATTTTTTTTTTCTGCCCACGATATACACTGAAGTGACAAAAGTCATGGGATAGCAATATGCAAATTTTCAGATAGCAGTAGCATCGCATAGAACAGGTATAAATGCGCAGTGCTTTTACAGAGCTTTCATTTCTGTTCAAGTTATTCATGTGAAGAGGTTTTAACGTGATGATGACCGCACGACGTGAATTAACAGACTTTGAACGCGGAATGTTAGTTGGAGCTAGACGCATGGGTCATGCCATTTCGGAAATCGTTAGAGAATTCAACATTCCCAGATCCACTGTGTCAAGAGTGTGCCGAGAGTATGAAATTTCAGGCATAACATCCCACCATGGACAGCGCAGTGGTCGACCGCCTGCACTTAAAGATCGAGACCGGCGACGTCTGCAAAGAGTCGTAAATTCTAACAGACAAGCAACACTGCGTCAAATCACCGTAGAAATCAATGTGGGACGTACAATGGACGTGTCTGCTAGAACTGTGCGGAGAAATTTGGATTTCTTGGGCTATTCCAGCAGAAGACCGACTCGAGTGCCTTTACTGACAGAACGACAGCGACTCTCGTGGGCACGTGAGCATATCGGTTGGTCCCTAGATGAATGGAAAACCGTGGCCTGGTCCGATGAGTCACGATTTCAGCTGGTAAGAGCCGATGGTAGGGTTCGAGTGTGGCGCAGACCCCACGAAGCCATGGACCCAAACTGTCAGCAAGGCACTGTTCAAGCTGGTGGTGGCTCCGTAATGGTGTGGGCTGTTTTTTCATGGCATGGACTTGGTCCTCTAGTGCGACTGGACCGAACATTGACTGGAAATGCTTATGTGCAGCTACTTGGAGATCACTTGCAGCCATTCATGGACTTCATGTACCCAAACAACGATGGGATTTTTATGGATGACAATGCGCCATGTCACCGGGCCACAACTGTTCGCAATTGGTTTGAAGAAAATTCTGGACAATTCCAACGAATGATTTGGCCACCTAGATCGCCCGACATGAATCCCATTGAGCATTTATGGGACACCATCGAGAGGTCTGTTCGTGCCCAAAATCCTGCCCCATCAACGCTTTCACAATTATGGACGTCTATCGAGACAGCATGGCTCAATATTCCTGCAGAAGACTTCCAACGACTTGTTGAGTCCATGCCACGTCGAGTTGTTGCACTTCGCCGGGCAAAAGGAGGGCCGACACGATATTAAGAGGTATCCCATGACTTTTGTCACTTCAGTGTAATATTTCAAAAGACATTTTATAAGAAGAAATAAAATCAGCAATTAACATAAACTGGGAAGCTGGGAATAACTTTGAAAACTTAGCTTTTTTTCTTGAGATTGTGAACGATGTAATTTTTGATAAAGATCATATTAAAACTGCTACAGAACACACTTTACAACGGTTATGTGCTGAAATCTGTTAATAATGAATTAAAACAATACCAAGGTACTAATTGAACACTATTATTTGGTTGAAATGTTCATTTTAGGGAAATTCAGACCCTTTTTTGGACCGTCCGTAAAAAGGGACGATAGGCATTAATTGGTTAATGGTGTTATATCGATTTGCATAAAACTAAAAAAGAAACGCATAAAAAATTCTAGTTATTACAATGTAATCAATAAATAAATACTTATTAATTTAGTTCGAAATATATTTAAGCTAACTTTGAAGCATGTAGGGAAGATGACTTAAAATAAATTATTTTCACTAAAGTAGGGCAATTTTGGAACCAGAAATTTTTTCAAAAGGAAATGATAAAAGCTCCTCATTTTTGCTTGACAGTATCACAAGATTTATGTAAGTTATTACTATACATAGAATATTAAAATGTGATTTTTAAAAGATTTAACTTACTAAAAGCTTACGAAGATAATATTTCTCTTTGAAAACACTATTCATTACATGTGTGCAATAATATTAGTTGCTGGGGGAAAATGTGTGTAATAAACGTACAAGGAAAGCAATGCCGTGTCCCTAAAGTTAAATAATTAATACTATTCCCAAGTTCATTAGAAACACCTGGTATTCCAATTCTACCCCAGTTGATGGATAAACTCATACGCGGAGTTAAGTTATTACTAAGCAAGTATTACACTAAGATTTTATAGTTAAGTTATAGTTTATCAGGCGATAGCCATTAAATATTTCTGGACTCACCTTTTTACCTTTTTCGTTAGCAATTAAAGCTTATACCCATGACTTTGAATGCCTAAAATAGTACTGATTACATTCACTTATTAATTTGATATTGTTACAGTAAGTATAATCGCTGAATGATTTCTGATATTTTTTATTTAGTATGCTTTAAATTTCAGTAATTCAATTTCACGTTTTAAATAATAGTGTTTTAAGAATCATGTCTTCCCTCTATAGAGTGCCTAGTTAGTTTTATAATTGCTTCTCATAGGCAGGAATTCAAGTGAAACACCATTGCAATCGCAAATTGCAATCGCTACTGGAAGTCGAATTACATTAGAATCGTATCTCGTAGCGATTGCAACGTATCCAAATTTGGGAATTTGCGATTGCAATGGTGAGTTGTGATCGTCCTTGTTTCACTTGAATTCCTGCCTTAGTAAATTTAAAAAATAGTCGTTCTAGCAAAATCTGGCGAAATTAATAACTTTATTAATCAATTTTTGAGGATACTTTAACTTATAATAAAATAATAAGTTTTCAATCTGCAGAGGCAATCAGTGAAGTAAGCAGTGAAACCACACCACATAGGTATTGTATGCACAGCATTGGGTCTTGCATCACGAATTGAACGCCAAGTGGTAAAACGGTAAACGGTAGGGTGGAATCTGGAATGGAATGAAATATTTATGCAACAGCCTTAAGCATTTACTTGTGTTGTGCAGAATAAAATGCTCCTAGTCCGCTGAAAAAATGTTTAAAAGCTGCGTAATTCTTCGGCTATCTTGTGAAAGATCGACAAGTAAGACGAGGTTTGACTTGATTTTTAAGAAAGAAAATGTAGCAAATTTCGGAGCTTTCATCTGTACCTGAGTCGTACATGGTACCATGTCACAAAACAAAACTTTCCAGTGGATGTGCTTAAATTTCTTTTTCGTGATTATTTGTTCATTGAAATGCAATTAAGAAGGTTTAAAATGATAATTTGTTTACTATAATATTTGCAGTCTTGACGTTTAACATTTTATGATAGCAGTTTTAAACAATTAAAATTTTTGAAGATATCGTTGTTTTAAAAAAGATCGTGGAAGGTGAAAGGCGCCTTTCACCTCCCATATAAAATTTCTAAACTTTTAACCACCTTTTGAGGTCAGTGCTTCCTATAAACTATTACCTAACTTAGGTTTGGCTTTAAAGACTAATTTCGTGCTTCGTTAAATTGTGTTTAGTTAAGGATTCGGTGGATAGTCAATTAGGTTAGGTAGTAGTTTATAGGAGCCACCGACTTCAAAAAGTGATTAAAAATTAAAAAATCGTATCTAGTTAGTTAAGTATTAAAACAGCTTATCTTTTCGTGTGTGTTATTAAATTAGAGTTTATTGTATAAGTGGGTGTTTTGTTTAGTTGATTTTTGTAATGAAATCGTAAAATAACTTTGATTCATATGTTTGGTTAGGAAATTGCGTGTTAATGTATCCAATCATTTCTTGCTGATTAACTCCTGAGTGTTTTTTTTTTTTTTTTGAAGGTGGTTTTGTTTTTATTTAAAAATAATTTATATTTCCTTGAAAACAAAGTGCTAAAATTTTTTCTGATCTTCCGAATCTTGCATGATCCCTACCCTTAATAAGAGATATATGGCATTGTTACTTATTGAGAAAAATGATCTAAAACTTGAAACAAACTTTTTGAAATGGAGGCTATAAAGAAACGAAAGAAAAGACAGAAAAAGCCCACGCTACATTCCAGACGTTAGTTAAATTTTTACCTCTCTATCGACTTTATCGAAGTTAAAGTTTATTATCGTCGTCTCTCTTTTATTGGGTTTCATTCATTTAAATTCCTCATTTCTTCTCTTATTTATAATTTTTCATAAATTGAAAAAATACAAGGGCTGTAAAATGTTAAGGTCATTTTGTTTCTTTAAGGGGAATAGTATTGTATGTCATACACTTAAAATGCAAATTTAATATTTAGAAGTTTTTCTAAGAAACACTAAAAGGAAACATTGTTAACCTGAATTTAAAATATTTTCAGTTCTTTTGATTTTAACGAAATTGTTATTGTTATCACACACACAGGGTGTGTTTCCTTAAAATACCCATAAAATGAAAATTGAAAAGTTACGATTGAAGAAAGAAAAACGGCAAATTTTATAAATTAATTAACATAAAATTTTTCTCCAAAGGGGTTAGTGAAAATCAGAAAAATAATTCATACTATCACTTTTTTTTTATTATTCGTCTTATCATCCTGCTTACTTTCCTTCAGATAGTTATATTCCACCCTTCTTATTCTTACGTTCTTATTATTTTCTCTTTATTGTTCTTGTTTTCTTATTTCCTTTCTTCTCTTTTTCAATTTAAAGTCATTCTCCCTTTTCTCATTAGCGTAACTTTTTTTTTTCATTTCTCTCAGTTGGAGTTTTTTGCTTGTGATATATAACTGCTCTTTCATATTTATCAGTAACAATAAGTTTACGTTTTAAAAACCTACATGATGTTTCAACACATTTGCTCTAAATGGAAGAAATAGTATTTAATTTGTTGTTCTTAAAAAATTCATCGAATGCAATCCAATAAAAATACATTTCGTAAACATAAACACTACCGTCATTACTATTAAAACATTTATTTGTAACTCTCTTCATAAAATAACTCCTTCTTTTAATGAATAAATAAATTGAAAAAGGCCATAAAACATGAAATATATTTTGTTTCGTTAAAATTTTCATTAATTAGAATTAAGAGGTTAAAGAGTTCTCACCTCAGGCCCGTCATTTCGGGGTTCGGGGGGGGGGAGGCAATTACCCGCTCCCCGACTTTGGGAAATCAATGTATTTAAATGAAAGTAGGCGTGATTTTTGCCATTTTTTGGCAAATTTACATTGTGTATACACCCTTTGCCCCCCCCCCCTGGAAAATTTCGAAATGACGGTCCTGTCTCACCTCTTAGTTTGATTTATCAATAATGTATCGAGTAAAACATAAATTGAAACAAAAGAGAAAGTTTTAAACTAATTTTTAAGTCTCAACTTTCTATTGTTTGAAAAGCATTTTAATTCGCCACTTAGCTTGATGAGAAAAAAAAGTTGAATTCGGAATCAGTGCTCAAAAATACATATAAGTCAATTACTGAAAGTTAAAATTTACGACACGAACTGAATCTTGCAGGTTAGTGTTGCAATTTTCTCTCATTTCTGTATACGGATAAACAGACGAGCAGGGGTGCAGAATGTGTCCATACACAGACCTAGGTTGGAGAAGCTCTTAGGAGAAAATTTTTCGGGGAAAAAATTACTTTATATAATTACTTTTGTGATATATATACATAAGAGAGATTTTAATCAGAATTTAAATTTTTTTCAGGGAATTTTCCTATTTTCTTTGGCTATATCACTCTAAGATTTTATGAAATTGATTTCTGTTCCTTAGATAAAAAAAAAGTTTGGGGAAACTTCGGGCACAAGCTTTCTTATAAAAACTAATATGCATTCATAAGCTGGTAAAAAACGATATAAATTTCCTTTTTGTTGGAAAAAAAGTGGTGTTGAATTGAACAAACTCAAAAGAAAGCTTTAAACTAAAAAAAAGTACAGTTTTTAATAAACTAATAAATAAGGAAACCAATAGTAAATGCAATGCAAACGAATACTAACAGTAGAATTGTATCTTCATTTTAAAAGTATAATGTATTGCAAAAATTACACTTGCATGGTTTACTAAATTAAACTGATTAAAAGCGGTTAAGGTAAAAATTTCTAACAAAAATTGCACACACTTTTCTGAGTTACAAAAAGCTACTTAAGGAAAAGAAACAGCTAGGGGGGGGAGCTAATTTTACTACAGAGCTCTGAATATAACTTGCACTGAAAAAGAGGTTCCTTCTACTTCGGGAGCTCATGAATTCAGTATTTGTTCGAAATTTTTTTATTTCTCTTATTAGATTTCCTCAAATGAATGAAAGTTACTTGCCTCAATCAAAAAATGTTTTCGTCTTTTGTCTTTTGAATAGCTTCAGTTGATCTTTTCCATAAAAATTCATTCGTTAACTTTTCCGTTTTACCCATTTATGCCCAGTAGCCTAAAAACGGGATGCTTGTTAGTTACTGCATACAAAAACCTGTGATGGGTATATCATTTTACTAAAGCTGTTTTTCTCAAGTTAAATAGTCCTTCTTCTTGAGAAAACCAGTTAGAGCCACTATTTGGACATCAGAGTTTATTTATTGACAGCTATTTTCAGACAAATCAGTCAAGCAACGATCCGGCATGGGTAGCCACAGAAAGTAATTTTTTTTTTGCGAGCTTATTTTACACAAAATTAAGCTATTTTAAAATGATTTGCTTAAAATTGATCACAGATGCCTTTTGTAATGTTACTTTGCAAAAGTAAAGTCAAGTAAGGTCGTATTTTGCTCACATATCTGCAAAATATCCCATCAACAGGACGTCAAATAACTTAATAAATATGGCAACGGCGAACTATTTCAAGCCTAAAATGCATGTAAACCATTCCAAGTAAGAGTTTTAAACAGATAAAAATTGAAAAAAATTGTTTAAAAAAACTTGGGCATAAATGGGTTAAACAAATTTTTTCAGAAAGAAGAACAAATTTTCTCCTTTCATATATTTAAAATATGACACCGAAATTTTATGAAATGCGTCAAAAATAATAGTCAGAATAAAAGCTGATTTGCTAGGATATTAACATCATATTTCTAAAACAGTAATATTTGTACCACTTTTACTTCATATGAAGAGACATTTTTTTATTAAACTTAATTTAACGCTCCGCTCAATATATATACAGTTCAGTAAAAGTAACAGGGTGTTATTTTATTATGTCAAAAGTTAATTACCCCAAGCATTTTTTGCATCCACTCAACTGCATTTAGTATCCATTCAATCGATTCCTAAGAGCAATTTCACACAACGAATTACGACTACATCAGGATGTCTGTTAGTTTGAAAAACAAAACTTCTAATTATTCATCATACACTTGATAGGAAATGCAACAGCTATATTTTTATGAAAGGTATGAGACACATAGATTCCCATAAATCTTAACGCATTAGTCTAGAAATGTCGAAATATTCTGGAAACTGCACGCTGCGGATTTCCACCATTGTAAATTCACTGCAAAAGTAGATTTAGGAGATTAACCAGCGGAAAAATATTCAAAAATTTTTATGATTTGATCTTCATCATGTATACCTTTCTCAAAGGTATTCGCTTTGCCATTTGTAGCTGAGTGACTGTGGTTTTGACCTAGATTTGTTGCCTTGCTTCGAGTTACCATGGCAACACAGCTGGCAGAATCAATATTGTCTTTAGGCGGACATGTTGAGTTTAGTAAAAGAGGCTTCCCTTCTTAAAATTAATGACATCCCCACTTTTAATCATCTTACGGCTTAAAACATGGCTTGATTAGGTATTTAGGAGATTTTCTGCGCTCATTTTAAAAGTTATTAAAAGTCTCCAATCATGGACATCAAATTCCGGAAGCGCTTGATCTATTTTGAGTCATTTAAAACTCGGGTGAGAACTTCGGGAGCTGAGAACAAACCGGAACAAAGACTTATGAACTCAACAACTTACAACGGACGAGATTAAATAAAGATATTGCAATTCTCGCGTTGAATAAGTTATCGCCTTTCAAATTCAATTTCATTTTATGGCTGAAAGAAACTTTATCCTCTAAAAAGATTTTTCAAATGAAAAATTACTCTTTGCCTTGAAGGCGTTCCGTGATGTGTTTCAATTGTATTTTTTGTGTATATTGATTTATGTGTGGTATTTATGTATGTTAGTCATAAAGTTTAAACGCTTTCTTTCCTACCGCAAATAACTGCATTCAAACTGGTTATGTATGTCTATCGATATTAAATATTACGAACAGCGATGAATGAAGTTTTTAATTTTAATATATAAAAATTACGTGTCCCTGTGTTTGTGGCCAATGGACTCCTCAGCTACTGAACCGATTTTAACCAAATTTTACACGCAGTTTCACTTAGTTCCAACTTAAGTGATAGGACAGTTTTTATCTAAATTTATGGCCGCAATGTATTTTTTATTGCAAACTATGTATTTAGCTACCAGCTTTTCTGTGTTCTTGGCTAAGCCTTTTTACTAAGCCTTTTTTGACACCTACAAGGCTGAGCGACATAAAGCACACGTTTTGTCAGCTTCTGGAGCGCAGTAAACAGGCAATACTCTTTCTTATCTTAATATATAAAAGTTACGTGTCCCTGTGTTTGTGGCCAATGGACTCCTCAGCTACTGAATCGATTTTAACCAAATTTTGCAAGCAGTTTCAGTTTGGTCCAACTTAAATGATAGGATAGTTTTTATCTCAATTTAGGACCGCAATATACTTTTTTATTGCAAATTACCTATTTAGCTACCAGCTTTTCTCTATTCTTGGCTTCTATAAGATAAAATCTGCTGCTGTGTTGTCAGTTGCTTCGGAAGCAAAAAGCAATAGTGGTAACTATCAAGGATGTCGAATCGGTTTCCGGCATATTCGTCCCGATTCTCTTATTTTAAATTGTGCGTTTAAGTCTTATTAAATCAATATTCGGAAAAGTATTATTTGCTTACGTCTCCTTTACTTAATTCAATTTATTAAAGTAGTTTAGATACTTAACATATGCTATTTTGTATGTTTTAAAAATATTTTTCACTCATGTTTAGGTACAAATATGTTTTTAGGAAAATTATTTTAGTGAAAAAAATCATACCTTTTTCGAGCTTTGAGTTATAGAATATTCATATTGTTTAGTGATTTTTATGTCAGGTGTATTTAGACAAAGAAAGGCTCACTGCATTATGTGATCTTTTACCTATGTAATATTTAAATTTTTAGTGATTTAGTTCAGAATTGTATTTGCTAAGCGTAGCCATCTGCAGCAATAAATTTGCAAATTATCGTTCAACAATACATTTGGTATTTACTATTCAAAAAACAAATTCTTAGGAGGGAAAATATACTATTTTATGGTGCGAAGATTAAAATTATTTCTATACACACAATTTTTACCGTCACATTGCTTTGTAACATAAATATACACCTCATAGTTTGCGATTCAAAATTCGACTGTTTCGTAAATATCGTACCTTTTCGGGTTTTTAAGTTATACAATATTCATTTTTTTGTGATTTTGTATTTCAATTGTATTGTAATAAAAAAAGGTTTTACTGTATTTTGTGAACTTTTACCTGTGTAATATTAAAATTTACAGTGATTTTACTCAGAATTGTATTTTCTAAACGTACCTCTCTGCATTCATAAGTTTTCAAATTATTACTATTATAGCTTATTTTTTTATTTATTTTCCTTAGTAAATACAAATGTATTCTTGGACGTACATTTATAACCGTAGGTAGTACGATAGTTCGCTCAGTATATAAAATTTTTAACTAAATTATACCTTAGCCACAGCAACGCGTGGCCGGGTCAGCTAGTAATATATAAAAATTACGTGTATCTGTGTTTGTGTCCAATGGACTCCTCAGCTACTGAACCGATTTTAACCAAATTTTGCACGCAGTTTCAGTTTGGTCCAACTTAAATGATAGGATAGTTTTTATCTCAATTTAGGACCGCAATATATTTTTTATTGCAAATTATCTATTTAGCACCAGCTTTTCTGTATTCTTGGCTAAAATTCTTTAAACATACCCGGAATGCCACCACATAATCTGCGGTTAAAAATTGGTTCACCCATAGTTCGTCTACGTAATTTAAACCCACCGAGATTATGCAATGGCACGCGTTTAGTTATCAAAAAAATCACCGGGAACATTATTGAGGCAATCATTTTGACTAGCAAGTTTAAAGATGAAGTAGTTCTGTTGCCACGTATCCCAATGACACCGTCAGAATCTTCAATACCCTTCAAAAGGCTACAGTTTCCAATTCGTTTAGCTAAACGAATGGCCATTAATAAGTCCCAAGGACAAACAATGCCAATTTGCGGTTTAGATTTCGAAAATCCATGTTTTTCCCATGGGCAACTATAGGTCGCTTGCTCCCGTGTGGGAAAACCGTCCAATCTATTTTTGTTTACAAAAACAGATTAACAAAGAATATTGTGCACCGATTAGTGTTGAGTTGAACTGAAATTAAAAATGCTTATAATTCAAAAAATAACAAATAATATTGGTTAATTATCTACCTTACCTACATTATTAAAAAATAAAATGTTACATTAAAAATAAAATGTTACAATAGCAATTAGCAAATTTTTAATTAACTCAATTGTTACAAGCTTGAATATAATATTTCTAAGTACTAAAATGCTACATTTTTTGTTGATTTTTCGTTTCTAGCAAACTTAGGACATTTTTGTTCGATTGTTTTCATATTTTGACCTCAAATTCATCTTAATATATAAAAATTACGTGTCCCTGTGTTTGTGGCCAATGGACTACTCAGCTACTGAACCGATTTTAACCAAATTTTACACGCAGTTTCAGTTTGGTCCAACTTAAATGATAGGATAGTTTTTATCTCAATGTAGGACCGCAATATATTTTTTATTGCAAATTATGTATTTAGCTACCAGCTTTTCTGTGTTCTTGGCTAAGCCTTTTTACTAAGCCTTTTTTGACATCTCCATGGCTGAGCGACATAAAGCACACGTTCTGGCAGCTTCTGAAGCGCAGTAAACAGGTAATAATCTTTCTTATAATATATAAAAATTACGTGTCTCTGTGTTTGTGTCCAATGGACTCCTCAGCTACTGAACTGATTTTAACCAAATCTTGCACGCAGTTTCAGTTTGGTCCAACTTAAATGATAGGATAGTTTTTATCTCAATTTAGGACCGCAATATATTTTTTATTGCAAATTATCTATTTAGCTACCAGCTTTTCTGTATTCTTGGCTAAAATTCTTTAAACATACCCGGAATGCCACCACATAATCTGCGGTTAAAAATTGGTTCACCCATAGTTCGTCTACGTAATTTAAACCCACCGAGATTATGCAATGGCACGCGTTTAGTTATCAAAAAAATCACCGGGAACATTATTGAGGCAATCATTTTGACGAGCAAGTTTAAAGATGAAGTAGTTCTGTTGCCACGTATCCCAATGACACCGTCAGAATCTTCAATACCCTTCAAAAGGCTACAGTTTCCCATTCGTTTAGCTTTCGCCATGTCCATTAATAAGTCCCAAGGACAAACAATGTCAATTTGCGGTTTAGATTTCGAAAATCCATGTTTTTCCCCCATGGGCAACTATACGTCGCTTGCTCCCGAGTGGGAAAACCGTCCAATCCAGTTTTGTTTACAAAAACAGACTAACAAAGAATATTGTGCACCGATTAGTGTTGAATTAAACTGAAATTAAAAATGCTTATAATTCAAAAAATAACAAATAATATTGGTTAATTATCTACCTTACCTACATTATTAAAAAATAAAATGTTACATTAAAAAATAAAATGTTACAATAGCAATTAGCAAATTTTTAATTAACTCAATTGTTACAAGCTTGAATATAATATCTCTAACTACTAAAATGCTACATTTTTTGTTGATTTTTTGTTTCTAGCAAACTTAGTTTGTTTTCATATTTTGACCTCAAATTCATATTTATATAAAGTTGATCTCTATAACGGTAATAAAGTTTTTCGTTTCTGTTGAAACATTAGGGCAATTCCACGGTAACTTACGTTACATTTCGACCAACTCTTATGCAGTTAGCTCCTTAGTACAGACAAATATTGTTATAAAAACCTTGTACAAAAGCATTCAGTGAAAATGACAGTTAAAAGCAAAATTAAAATGCAAAAATATTCGATGCACTTAAATTTTACAAAATTTAGCAGTCAAAAATAAGGCAGTAACTTACGTTACACAAAAAGGGAATGGCATAATATGAAAATTGGTTCTAAGGCAAATTTCTGCTCTATTACAGCTGTTTTCTTGTTTGAAGTATAATTTATCAGTTTCTTATTATATTTAGGAATTAATTTTTGTAAATTTAAAATTTTATTTTAAAAATTGAATTTTATGGGAATTTTTAACTTGGTAACTTACGTTACAGTAACTTACGTTACAGTAACTTACGTTACAAAATTCACTTACAAGCATATCTTTATTACAAAAATTAATGAATGAAAATTACAGCTTAGTTTAGATCAAAATACTAAAAATTAACAATTATGAGTTAAATTTACAGAAATTTAATGCCAAACTCAATGATCGATCAAAAATATTACAAAACATAAGACCCTTTTAAATGCATACTGGCCGCTGGTATTAACAAGTTCAGGTAATTCTATTTTCGAATCATGTTTTCTCTTATAATAAATTTCCTCTGTTGTTTCTGGCCATTTCTAATTGGTACCAACAGCAGCCATTACTTTTACTTTAAACTCGTTTTCTTCAATAATCGTCACAACTCAAGGATACAATGTATTTTCGTACTTCACCACACACCAGTCACCAGCTTTTATCTCTGTTTTTTCTTCTTGTTCCTTAAAATACTAACTAAACGAAACCCTACATTTTGTTCATTTCTGGTTCTTAAATGGTCATTGTCAATGTGCGGAACTTCAAAAAATATTTTTGATACATTTTGCTTTTTCTAACTTATTTCAAAACTACCAAGAGTGACTTTTATTTATGAATCTGTAATATCCACATGACTTTTCTCATACCCCTTCTACAGCGCATCTTTTCTGCAGAATTCAGTGGCATTTTAATGCAGAACCAAATATATTTCAATTGAAAGAGATAAACTATTTTTATATTTGTTTTTTCCAAAACATATTTGATAACTTTAAATCATAACAGAAGTCATTTTTGAATCATTCATAGTACATTACCTCCTAAATATTTGTTTAAAGAGAATTAATATCTTAACAGCCAAAAAGAAGCATGTAATTTATAATAAAGGTGTATTGTAATCTTATTAACAGACATTTTAAGAAATATGAGTAATCTAAATTAAGTAAATACAGTACAATTAAACGAATTATTGAATAAATTACTTCTATTAACCACATAGGTTTTATTTACAATTTACTTTATTTCGAAACACAAGTATTGAAGTTCTACTAAGGTAACTTACGTTATCTGCATATGTGGGTAATTTACGTTACACGTTTTGATTGTAGCACAAAAAATTAAATAAACAATATTCAAAAGAAAAGTACTGTTATTTGCTTAGTACACATCTATAAGATAGAAAATATAACATAGTTAACATTGTATTGCCCTTTCTTTATTTGCTGTAAAAACTTTAACATGTTTTTGGTAACTTACGTTACTTAGAAAAGAGCCATTTTGAAATTAAAATAAATCACTTAATTAAATTGAAAACACTTGTTTCATCAATTCACAATATTAATTTAAAGTGTAATAAACAACAATCTTCCTTTGTCACATTTATCTAATGGAAAAAATTGAAACTTATCAATGTTGAAAGTTTGACCATATGCTTCACTAAAAATAAAATACTCTAATACCAACTTCAAAGTATTGCCGAAACTAAAAAGCTACATTCCTAACAAAAAATTGTTATAAATAAGAAACTTCTAACATTTTTAAACCAAAAAATATGCAGAACAGTTTCATTACTCGAGTTTAATTTTTTCAACGCTTTTCCACACTTGCATGGAATTACCCATTATAGTTTAACTAACCACAGCAAAGCGTGGCCGGGTCAGCTAGTACTATATAAGAGTAGACTATTCGAATTTTTATTCTTTTTTAAGAAATGTCTGGCAGAGAAAGCGTTTCTTTGTTCTCTCAAAAATGTAGATAGATCTAGTTAGTTTCCTTTGCTTACACACACATACAAGTGCAATACTTATGACTAGCTCACCCTGGCGAAGTAATCAAACTTGACAGTGGCAACTCAAAAATCCCATTTTATTTGAAGTTATTTTTTCAAAAAACAGCCACAAAGTGAAGTGCTAGTTTACTTTTCGCCTACGGTGGTGAAAAAGAAAATAAAAGGATGCAGTACATTTGCAGTTTTATAAAGTATTGAGGAAGCAACCACAATAAATAAAAATAGTAAAATGTATCATTGCAACAACGGAGAGATGTTGTGAGAAAATATTTAAACCATGTCTCTAGTTTCAGAACAAATATAATGTGTAGTACGTTATATAAAAATTGAAAAGGCTAAATTGGCATCATTTGGGTAAAAACTTTAAAGCAGGAATGTGGTACATATAGAAGCGAAATATATGGGAAGAAATAGCACAAAAACATGTGAAGAAATTCGGGAAACACGAGAAAATAAGTGTGAGGAAGAATTAAATACGGAAGACGTTAAATCGGGACTCTAATGTGTGTATGGTGGTGTGTGTGTATTTCAAAATACGCTTTACAGCCGGAGTATAATTGTAACTACGCTGAATATCAACTTAAAAATAATTCAAGAACTCAAGATTAATTTCAGTCACGATATAAAGTATATAGTTATGCATGACATTCATTTTATAGACGTGTTACATAAAGTTATAGTTTTACATATAGTTTTAACTACCTAATAGCGGTAATAAAAATGGAATTGGCAGTACAAATCATTTTACATCCATTATGAAGCTCATTACTGCGATACTTCTTGTTTTTTCAAATCATTAAGATCTCATCATTGACGAATATTTTCAAGGTCCTAGAAGTATCCGTCTTTTATTCTCTAGCCTGGAATTAATCAAACAATTTATGACTCTTTCCGGTTGAAGTAGAAAAATACAACATTTATCCATTCCCCATAATGTGCTTGACCTTGAAATATATGCTATTACTTCCACACGTTAATGCTTAGTGAGCTTATTTTAGGTCTTGAATTTCTGTAACTGAAATAGCTAGAAATGAAGTACTAATAAGGTACTTGGTAATATCTCAAAGTTCGGCATTAACCCTTTGAGCGGTCAATTATTTTACCAGAAATGCTTCCAAAAAATGCATATTTTTTATTGCATATAGTTAAATACCATACTTAACAGGAAAAGAATATTAGGAATTTTTTAATTTTTTTTCCGTTTTCAATGCTTTTACAATTTTGGTCACAAAACCCCGAAATGTTTGCTTTTTTCAAGTACATTCTGCATGCAGTAAAGAATGGTTTACAAATTATGCAAAAATTTCTCTCACACTTACTGTGAATTTTGAGGTTTACAATTTTCCAAACAGTTCGGGCAAACCAGAAAAGGAAATCTGAAAATATCGATACCCGTACGCCGTACGGGCAAACCAGATGAGGCCAATTTCGGGTAGCACGTATATTGTACGGGCAAACTGCTTAAAGGGTTAAGCGGGATTGAGAAAAGAGAACGTGGTTCGAATTTGAGTAGGTCGAGACGCGTTTAGATAAATAAAGAATCCGAGTGATTAAGACAAATGTGAGGTGTTATTGCAAGTTGAATGTATTTCATGTGAATTAGCAGTATTTGTTAAAAAAAAAAAAAAAAAAACGCCGAAACATTCGGGATTTAATGTATTGTTAAATACATCGGTTATATATATACTGTCGGCCCCGTTTAATCGGTTAACTGATAAACGAATACCCCGCTTATACGAATAAAATATCTCGGAGCCGATGCCATAGACGTAATGTTAAAGATCCCCGCTTAATCTAATACCCCGTTTAATCGAAAAAAATCTCTTGGAACAGATAGTATTCGTTCAAGCGGGGCCGGCAGTATATGTATTACCATATATATATAATCGATTATACATATTATCTGAAACCAAACTGATGTTAAGGTGCAGTTATAATAAGCTACATTATACTTAGTCTCCGGCAGTTCAAACTAGTAAGTGATCAAAACTGCCTAAACTAAATCATTCGGAATCTTACTAGGCTCATCAGTTCGCTACATTTTCTTAATTTTTCAATTGCTTCTCATTTTGCATAACAAAGTGTATTACATAACGTTTTAGATAAGTCTTTTGCTATTATCATTATTTATTATCATTATTTATTATTATTATTACTATTTATTGTTATTATCATTTTTATTACTTTGATTTAATTTTTAAAAAGAGAAAATGCTATGCGTTGTATTATGCGCTACCCTTATATGAAGGGAAAAAATCATTTTTCTTCTCTTACAGAGTTGAAGAGGAGAAAAAGTACTTCTTCAAATGAGGATGTTGATGTTCTTGTTCCAAGAGACTAAAGTTCAATACAGTTGGCATCACATTGGGCAACCGCAAACACCAGCAGGGTGAACATTCATCCAAAGTAAGACATTATCATTCAAAGAATGCTTTTTTTCAAGTGTCAGCGCTATTGTTTAGCATTGATCAGTTTCAGGAAGTATTTCTACCTTTCGTGTCTTTAATTCTTTAATTTTTTTTTCAAGAGTTCTTATCACTACTATTATGCCATTATAAATATATTTCACTTGTATGCTTTTTTCCTTCAGAGACAATATGTCAGCTCAATGCTAGAAGCTTGTTTAATTTGTAAGCATGAACATTCATTAACAAACTAATCATTCTGATGTAAATAAAACTTTCCATTTAAGAGCAAGAATCTGAGAGAGTGTCACGCCTGTGATTCATGACCTCTCAGATTTTTTCCAAAAAATTACCAAATGTTTATTATCTTATTGAAAGACCAAATCCAGAATGTTTTGTTCTAAAGTTGAGTTGTTTAGTTTTTATGGATCCCCAAAGTTGAAGGTGCGGCATCAAAAATTAAGCGGATTTTCAAGACATGGAAGTTGCTGTGAGCCAAAACTCTTACCAGGAACTGTTGAACTCCAATTTTCTTTTTGTATATGGAATATAGAAGGTTCAAACTTTACAAAATGAATGTTAAATTTGAGGTAAGTTGTTGCCGTAAGGTCAGTGAAGTCCCTCAAAACAAGGCATTTTTGACGTTTCTTAGCGTTTTTGAGGTCCAAAAACAGCTTGTGCATTTCAGTTGCCACGGCAAAAGTAGTGTCGTTTGAAAGACCAGTGTAAGCACTTTAAAATGATGTATAAATAACCGAGGAAAGTTCAACGTGCTTTTAGTTGCGTAAGGCCGAAATATGAAAAATGTCATATTTTACCGATATTCAAGCGGTCATAACTTCCTCTGCCAACAACATATTGAAATATTTTTTTTGCCAATGTCATACTCCATTCTTTATCTTAACAGAACAGTAGAGTCCTTTGAGGCGAAATGTAAAAAAATTTTGACACAAAATGTATTTTTTCCTGTGCATTTTTTGTCAAAAATTTTTTTAACATTTCGCCTCAAAGGACTCAACTGTTCTGTTAAGATAAAGAATAGAGTATGACATTGGCAAAAAAAATATTTCTATATGTTGTTGGCAGAGGAAGTTATGACCGTTTGAATATCGGTAAAATATGGCATTTTTCATATTTCGGCCTTACGCAACTAAAAGCACGTTGAACTTTCCTCGGTTATTTATACATTATTTTAAAGTGCTTACACTGGTCTTTCAAACGACACTACTTTTGCCGTGGCAACTGAAATGATGTACAAGCTGTTTTTGGACCTCAAAAACGCTAAAAAACGTCAAAAATGCCTTGTTTTGAGGGCCTTCACTGACCTTACGGCAACAACTTACCACAAATTTAACATTCATTTTGTAAAGTTTCAACCTTCTATATTCCATATACAAAAAGAAAATTTAAGTAAAACAGTTCCTGGTAAGAGTTTTGGCTCACAGCAATTTCCAAGTCTTGAAAATCCGCTTAATTTTTGATGCCGCACCTTAACCTTTAGGGATCCATAAAAACTAAACAACTCAACTTTAGAGCAAAATATTCTGGATTTGGTCTTTAAATAAGATAATAGACATTTGGTTATTTTTGGGAGAAAATCTGAGAGGTTATGAATCCCCTCATAATGCTAGGCGTGACAGTTTCTCAGATTCTTGCTCTTAATGAAAATAAAATAGCGGAAAAACAAGAAGTAAAAAGCGCGAAATTTACATAGAACCAACGTGTGCAAAATACAAATAAATAAACAAATAAACAAATGAAAATAAAATAAAAGAGATAAATAATTTGCAGATACATTTGTCAGTGACAACATATCATTAAATGTATATTAAATCAAGCGAAAACAAAATGCAGTTTACTGATTCCTTACTTCTCTGATACATTTCAAGTCTATGTTCTGAGAGCGAGTGCAATCCCTGAGGATTAAAGTTTCGGGAATTGTTTTTCTCACTGCGTAATCCCCACGGGTTGCTTTTGCGGTAAATGCTTATGCTTTTGTTTTGCTGTTTCGTTTGTTGCTTTTGCTTTTATATTTATTTATTTCTTTTACGATTAAACGTTTAGTTAGAAACCCTAACGAGAAGTGATGTGAAATGCTCCTTTTGTGACATGCCCCAGATGGTCTTGGGAACACGAGGTTCAAAGATGTAAAATCGATAGTTTCTTTCTAAAATAGAAAAACGCAATAAGCAGAAGACAAACTAAATGAAAATTTAAAATAAAAAAAACATCAAACAAATTTTTAAGTCTCTTATTTTTCAGCTGGGGTTAAGAAGAACTTGACTTTTTGATTTAAGAGCCGTTTTTTTTAAGAATCAGGCAGTCAAAAAACTTGACATTTTTGATTTTGATGAAAATTTCAGAATATGGTCTTTATTTAAAATTATTAAACACGTGTTTTTTATTTTTTCAAAAAAAAATTTTTTCTTTCCGTTTTGGGAGGTCAAAGTTGGACTTTGCTCTTTTTTTCAATAAAAACATGCCAACTTAGATGAGCCAATACTTTTTGCTTTAGGAGTGAACCGTGGAACTGACAATTATTTTGTGTTCTACTATATCCCCACTAACTGTAAGTACATAAATATTTGTGGACGACTCTTGGCACAAAGGTCAGAGGTCACTCAAAGTTAGACGAAAAATAGTTTTTTAATGCAACTTTGACCGACCAAATCTTCTTGTGGAAACGGTGCACCACGGTAGTGTATATATCAGTAAATACCCACCAAAGAGTAGTATCCAAAAACATAAAGATATGTGTGGTTGATATTTTGCTTATCGAAATATTTGACTCTGAAGTTGCAGAAATCGCAAAATCACGTGACTTTGAGGGTCATTATCTCCTTGCAGCATGAGTGACCAGATACAAAACTAGTTGGAGTAGAAGCCTTTCTTGTCCCAGAAACACAATCCGTTAACAAACCTATGGCTACTCTTTCAGTTTTTGCATAATTCTTCTCTAAACTTTGAAAAATGAGTGTTTTTCGGCGTTAAGAAAAAAGGCCAATTACCTGTTTTAAAATAGGTATTGCTGTTATTTGTAGCATTATTATATCCCAACTTCCTAACTAGCTGAAATGGCATCTAAAGATGGTTATACAGTTGAAACCAAATTGAAAATGAATTGTCGAAAATACTCAGTATACGTCAAAAACCATATTTTTTTATTTGTCCAGGCGACGTTTTTTTTTGTTACAGCTCTTTATTCCGTTCGGTTCCGACATGGTAAGCAAATTTATGTACTTCTTGTCGTTCTAGTTGCTGTAAAACTGGAAAGTAATGTATCTTAAGTCTGATATAAAGTAATTTCTCTTGTCATATACAGTTTTTAATGTAAAAGAATATTTTGAAATGGATAATAGACCTAATCTAAAAAAAAAAAAACTTACTTATTCAGCTGAGCCCTCTTACTCGATGTCATGAATGTCATCAAAAATTTCCAGACCTGCACCATGGGGCTTTAATGTACCAAGATTTTTAAGAAGTGACATTCTGCTAAAGGGGCTTTTTATTTGTGAAAAAGTTGAGTTTTTGATGACATTCACAACATCGACCAAGAGGGCACAGCTGAACAGAAGTTTTTTTTTTTTATTGTGTTTATTGTCCATTTCAAAATATTCTTTTAGCATTATAAACTTGATATGACAGGATATATTGCTTTATATCAGACTTAAGATACATTGCTTTCCTGTTTTACAGCAACTAGAACGACAAAAAGTACATAAATTGCTTACCATGTCGGAACCGAACGGAATAAAGAGCTGTAACAAAAAAAACGTCGCCTGGACAAATAAAAAAATATGGTTTTTGACGTATACTGAGTATTTTCGACAATTCATTTTCAATTTGGTTTCAACTGTATAACCATCATTAGATGCCATTTCAACTAGTTAGGAAGTTGGGATATAATAATGCTACAAATTATAGCAATACCTATTTTAAAACAGGTAATTAGCCTTTTTCCTTAACGCCGAAAAACACTCATTTTTCAAAGTTTAGAGAAGAATTATGCAAAAACTGAAAGAGTAGCCATAGGTTTGTTAACGGATTGTATTTCTAGGATAAGAAAGGCTTCTACTCCAATTAGTTTTGTATCTGGTCACTCATGCTGCAAGGAGATAATGACCCTCAAAGTCACGTGATTTTGCGATTTCTGCAACTTCAGAGTCAAATATTTCGATAAGCAAAATATCAACCACACATATCTTTATGTTTTTGGATACTACTCTTTGGTGGGTATTTACTGATATATACACTACCGTGGTGCACCGTTTCCACAAGAAGATTTGGTCGGTCAAAGTTGCATTAAAAAACTATTTTTCGTCTAACTTTGAGTGACCTCTGACCTTTGTGCCAAGAGTCGTCCACAAATATTTATGTACTTACAGTTAGTGGGGATATAGTAGAACACAAAATAATTGTCAGTTCCACGGTTCACTCCTAAAGCAAAAAGTATTGGCTCATCTAAGTTGGCATGTTTTTATTGAAAAAAAGAGCAAAGTCCAACTTTGACCTCCCAAAACGGAAAGAAAAAAATTTTTTTTGAAAAAATAAAAAAACACGTGTTTAATAATTTTAAATAAAGACCATATTCTGAAATTTTCAGCAAAATCAAAAATGTCAAGTTTTTTGACTGCCTGATTCTTAAAAAAAACGGCTCTTAATAAACAAAATGCAATATTAGAAATAAAATTAATATTACGAAAGCATTGATTCTTGTAAAAACTGTCGAACAGAGCTTGCTGATCATTATAGTTGTAGTGAAAAAACGATACTTGATACTTTTTTTTTCTTGAGTTACTTGAAATTAAAAAAAAAAAAATCATCAGTTGCTATAAATTTCAAAAATGGAGGAATCAAATGCAATAGCTACTGAGCTAATCTTTGAAATATTGATTAATACTAGTAATACTTATAAGGAGTTTTTGTGTGATCACGTTAAATATTTTTCTCAATCGCACAGCTATATTTTTCTATTTGAAGTGTTTTCTTTCGTTTTCTCTTGTTTTATGCGTAATATTAAATTACAAATTTATTTCTTACATCACTATACATCCCCTAACCAAACACAAAAGAAAAAAATACATAAACTTGAAAAAAAATGTTGTTGAATTTTTCATTTTAAATGTATGCATTATTCATGTATGCCAGCAGTCAAAAAAAAAAAAAAAAATGTTGTGAGGGTAAGGGAGGGTTACGCATACTCGCATACATTTTACCCATGTTGGTTTTAATATGTATTTCATTTCACAGAACAAAACCTTTCCGTCCATTTCTTTACGTTTGTGTATACTGCCGTGCTAAGCACAAAAGCCGTATCTGCACTTTTTAACAAAATTGAGTTATCGCCACCAGGTGGCTCTTTGTGACGTATTTTACCTAAATACAAAATTATATTAGTCATTTGAAAACGGGAAATATTTTTTAAAAAATTCTGAAAAAGTTTCATCTGAATCAAATACAAGGTGGCGCAAAACTTTAAAGAGTTATATCTCAGTTTGAGCTCGACTGCAGATACCACTTTTGCGCTTAGCACGGCAGTATAGTTTTATAGTAAATAAAATCAAGCATAATTTTTATTGCATAATAAGAACCAAACACCGATGTAATTTTGCCATCACAGCTGCAATGTAATCGCAAACAACACTTTTATATTTTATAAATGTCATTCTGAAACACATTCATATTGTACTATTTAAGTATAAAACAGTAAGTAACCGCTCATAAGCCAGGGCTAAGGTCGAAACATGCAATACACCACCAGCTCGTTTATTTCTTCAATGGACTGCAGTTTCGTGCTTGCTATGCACTCATCAGCATGGAATAGGAATTAAACTAGCTGGAGGCAAAAATCCTCTTATAGAGCAAAGAGAGCCAACAAAAACTGGTAGCTAATGTGAAATTATCTATTCCATGCTGATGAGTGCATAATAAGCACGAAACTGCAGTCCATAGATGGAATAAACGAGCTGGTGGTGTATTACTATTTAAGTAGTTTATTCGTATACTTTTTTCTTTTTATATGTGCAAAATTCTTGAGAAAATTCAAGTATTTTTAATATTCTAAGTGCCAAACTCACAGAACCGTAGATATGCTTTATTTCTTCGTACTTCATATTGTTGCTGTTTTTTTTTAGTTGTTTATTTATTTATTTGTTTCTTTCTTTAATTATTTTCGACTTTTCATAAATATTTTCACAAGCAAGCAAAAGCGTCTCTTGTGCCTATTATTTCTTGGATAATGTTTTCCGCATAATACGTAGTTATTCACGAAACTTGATCTTTTAAAGATTATCTCGCTATAACTGCATCGTCAGAAATTAATTCAACTACAATGAAAAGCGTTTTCATGATAAACAATGAAACTGACTATTAATGAATACACCTAATATCAGTGGCGGATCCAGCGGGAGGGGCACGGGGGCACGTGCCCCCCCTGTCATATATTCTAGAAGAGCCTAAAACCCATACTGAAACTGAAACAAGAAACACCGATCAAATTATCGAAGACGATTCGATATATCTGTTTTGTATTTTTTTGAATATTTTTTAAGTTTTTTTTGGCAATGTAATCGTAAAAGAAAAACAAATATTAATACCGTGACAGAGACCTATTTGATAACCAGCAAAAAAAATGCAACTGTCACAATTGCTTTTAAGCTTTGATTTACTATTAGTAATGAATAAATAGTCTCATTTTGAATATTACTCTTGGCACATTTCCGTTGTGAGAAAAATGTGTCAGTTTCTTGTTTTTTTTCCTTTTATGGGCGATTCTCTGTAAACTGGTAATTGGCTGTCCGAACTGAGTATTTTAAAAATAATAAAGTGTAATAAAGTAATTATTGCTCTTAATACAAGTAAAGCATTAATACTTTGTGGCCCATTGATATTTGGAGTGATAACAATTTAATATTTTTTTCTAGAAATTATCTAAGCGCCAAAAACACAGTCCCCTGGCTGTCCCAATCCCATAGTCTAACTGTTAAAGGTAGTATTTCAAAAAACCTATTAACACTACATAAATTTGGCAATTAATATCTAAAAATAGAATAATGAAGCTATATTTTTCTTATGAAATAAAGTATAATTACGTATTTCTAAAACTTAAAATTGTCATGTAAATTCTGTCCGGAGTTTTTTCAAAGTCCCCTGCAACAAATTCAAAGCTGTAATACGAAAAATCTATAACTTTGCAAATTCTTTTAAGCATGAAGTTTAAAGTAATCAGTGTGGATTTTCAGAAATAGCTCAGAACGCCGTTGAGACACCACATTTTTTAGTTTGAGAGCCACATTTGTGATGAAAGTATGCATCAGGGTCGTTGCGAAAACAGTCCTCTGGGAAGTGATTTTATTAATGTCAATTAATTAAATTATAAAACATATTAGTTATTATGTCCACGATTTGTGCCTAAATTTATAGGCAGTCTCGTAACTAATTATGTTCCAATAGTTTTGCAGAAATTACGCAACAAAGAGCAAAAACACAGTCACCTGGCACAGTCCCCTGCCTAGTTATACTAGGCGGGGGACTTACCCCCTACCATGATTTATCAGAAAAACACAAACTTCAATTGGCCCTCTTTCAAACCAAAGTAATAGATTCATTTTCTGAGCAATAGTATTATAATTATACGAACATTTCAAAAAAACATGCCCGGACAGATTTCGTGTGTAAAAAGGCGAGTTTACAGAGAATTGCCCTTATGCATTGATCTTCGGAACTTTCGAATGTCCCAAACGTATTCCATGGCGCCAGATCGTTTGAAAGCAAAGGCACTCTGCTTTGACGTATTTTTGCTTACATTGTATTTGCAAAAAAAAAAGGGGGGCGTAACAAGAGGTTGGGTGGCAATATGTTTTTGCATTCTCATTCCACTTGGCTATTACACACATTTATTTTTTTATTCCTCAAACGTAAATCAAAGGGAAAAACTACTCACCTAATATTTTTATTACAGCTATATTTCTTCAAACGATAAAATATATTTTGATACTTGTCTGAAGGATACAGCGCCATGTCTGTGAATTCTTCCGAATTTAGACTCATCAGAAAAGTTGTCATCCAAAGCATTTTAGCTATAATATTGTTATGTGTTAACCGTTATAGGAAAGTAGATTCAGTGATATTTTCTCGTGTTCCGAGTTCTTTTTTATTCATTTACAAGCACTTTGCTGAATGAAATAATGTTGTGTACGTATTCTAACTCAAACCAATAACGTTCCCCTAATGCAAGGTATCCACAAATAAATAAACACTTTCAAAGGACACCTTCTACTACCAGAGCCATACTATACCATGACTGCTTGATGGAATGCCATCATTACCAGGAACCGAAAGGTAAGGAAAATACGATAATACATAAGTATACGACAGTTTTATTATTTTTCAAGTAAAAAATTAAACTGTGATTTTGTGCCCCTCCTGTAGATTTTTTCTGGATCCGCCACTGCCTAATATTATCTGTTTTTTGTTTATCTTCTTTTACAAAGTTGCTTGCATTGCATATCTGTTCACTTTTAACCGAAATTTTAGTTCAAGAACGAATGTATTTCTTTTTATTTTATTTAAAACCGCAAGCACTTAACTGATGTCAATTTAACATTTTAATGTTTCACAAATATTTTTTCACTGACATGAAACTGAAATATCCGTGAAAGGAAGTTTTATTTGTAATTTCTTTCATTTTACAAAACATTCAATCTTAACATAGCACTTTTGTAAGCAATACATGGCCGTTCATTTTAAGAAAAAGTTCCAATTTGAACAATTAAATTTTACTTAAAAGTGAAAATTATATGTCGTGGTCAGATTGAGGGTGTTCCAAGTCATTTTTACATAGTTTCGAGTAAATGAAGGTTTTATGAAAACATTTACAGAAAAAGTAATGCTACGTAAAATTGAACTTCAAACTTCATGAGCGGATTTTGTATTTGAAGATATGTGTTTTTATACATATATTATAAATAAACTTTTATCACACGTTATTAGTAACTTGTTTTAAAGTAACGTTACATAACTAAAACCATTTTCATTCTACATTTACCATGGCTTTATTAAAACAGGACTAACAGAAATATCTACTTGCAATCAGCGGTATGGAAACTGACTTATGCCACTATCATTCTCGCCTGAACAGAACAGCAGTTCTGGTTAGTGGGCAATTTTTGTGCCCACTAACCTGAACTGCTGTTTTGTGCCCTCCTAGCAACCAATGTATTTTAAGTTCCTTTTTTTTTAATTTTACTTATTTATTTATTTTGGCACAACTGATACACTTGAGAAAGGATTTAGGAGAAACCAAAATGTATGCTTAACTCATATCATAATTTTTTTGACTTACACCACTATTATTCTAATTCGTCTGTGTAGTAGACAGTTTAAAATATCAATATTAATGCAGAACTGAAATTGCTGTTATTATAATTTTGAAAATAAAATTTCTAACAAAGTTTTGGAGCTATACAAAGCAATAATACTTAGATCAAAATAGTATGTGAAATAGAAGGAGACTGCGACATGATAAGAAGTTTATTAGCCTCTTGCCTGATTATCCCGAGTTATCTCGGACTTGTATGAGTTGCAGATAATTATTATCCCGAGGAAACTCGGGTAAAACTAAATGAATTTTACACCAATAAAAAATTAAAAATTCAACTTAAAACGTACATATTTTGTTTGTTTCACTTAATTGTATTTAAAAATTAAATTTTAAAAAATGGGATTTTTTTTTTTTTGCAATTTTTTTCAAAAAATTTGTAAGTGAAGCGGTTAAGAGATTCAGTCGTAAAATTTGGAAGCTGCAGAAATTAACCACCAAAGCATTATTAACTATTAACCAACAAGACGTGCACTTATGGGAGGACCTATAGGGTCATTCTACAGGGTGTCCACTCCAATCGTGGACCAATAGCTAATTTCTAAACCGTTGGAGATAAGCATATAGTTTATTTGGGAAAAAATCTCCAAATTATGAAAGTAATTTTGGGTCTATTCAATGTTTTTCAAAAAATCAAATTTTGAAAGAGTTACGAAATTTAAATTTTTATACAGCCCCCCAGTCCTATCAATCATATTTAGTAAAACATTCTTGACACTGTAACGTTTAAAACTAAAAAAAATCACATTTCTACCACAAAAATTGACCGAGTTATGACGTTTTGAAAAATCAAGATTTTGCATTGTTTCAAGACGTCATCGAGAGATCGCTTAAGGGACCGTATGCGAAATCCTTCAAAATCTTGATTTTTCAAAACGTCATAACTCGGTCAATTTTTGTGGTAGAAGAGTGATTTTTTTTAAGTTTTAAACGTTACAGTGTCAAGAATGTTTTACTAAATATGATTGATAGGACTGGGGGGCTGTATAAAAATTTAAATTTCGTAACTCTTTCAAAATTTGATTTTTTGAAAAACATTGAACAGACCCAAAATTTCTTTCATAATTTGGAGATTTTTTCCCAAATAAACTATATGCTTATCTCTAACGGTTTAGAAATTAGCTATTGGTCCACGATTGGAGTGGACACCCTGTATAGTGACTAACGTAACATTCGGAGCTGATTTTAAAACTCATTTTACTTGTAACTTAAAGGATAAAAGAAATTCTTTTCGTTGTGTTGGTGAATTTACAATGTACATGGTATATATGTATCATTTCTACTTTGAATTTAAAACAAAATTACTGACAACAGATATTTTTTCAACCAAAATAGCAGTGTGACTAACGTAACATTTTTGCACCTCTGAAAACTAATGCTCATGTTATGAGACAAAAATTTCTGAAAGTTACGTAAGTATTAAAATATGCTGCTATATTTGAAAAATGTGGAAAATTGGCTTTCAAAAACATATAACACCTTTATTAAGTTTTAAATTTTTTTAGTCTTAAGTGTCACTTTTACTTAAGATGGCGTATGACTAACGTACTAACGTATAACCATCGAATAACAAGCAATATACAGGGTGTCCACTCCAATCGTGGACCAATAGCTAATTTCTAAACCGTTAGAGATAAGCATATAGTTTATTTAGGAAAAAATCTCCAAATTATGAAAGGAATTTTGGGTCTATTCAATGTTTTTCAAAAAATCAAATTTTGAAAAAGTTACGAAATTTAAATTTTTATACAGCCCCCCAGTCTTATCAATCATATTTAGTAAAACATTCTTGACACTGTAACGTTTAAAAATAAAAAAAAATCACTCTTCTACCACAAAAATTGACCGAGTTATGACGTTTTGAAAAATCAAGATTTTGAAGGATTTCGCATACGGTCCCTTAAGCGATCTCTCGATGACGTCATGAAATAATGCAAAATCTTGATTTTTCAAAACGTCATAACTCGGTCAATTTTTGTGGTAGAAGAGTGATTTTTTTTTAGTTTTAAACGTTACAGTGTCAAGAATGTTTTACTAAATATGATTGGTAGGACTGGGTGGCTGTATAAAAATTTAAATTT
This sequence comes from Uloborus plumipes, assembly GCA_038373865.1. Lineage (NCBI taxonomy): Eukaryota > Metazoa > Arthropoda > Arachnida > Araneae > Uloboridae > Uloborus > Uloborus plumipes. The sequence goes on along the minus strand of JAXGGA010002567.1, from coordinate 28,825 downwards.
CGTAACTCTTTCAAAATTTGATTTTTTGAAAAACATTGAATAGACCCAAAATTCCTTTCATAATTTGGAGATTTTTTCCTAAATAAACTATATGCTTATCTCTAACGGTTTAGAAATTAGCTATTGGTCCACGATTGGAATGGACACCCTGTATGAATCGGCAGTTTGAAGAAGGGAACGAAGACCAAAATTTCAAACTTGGGTTTTTTCGTGATTGTATATCGCCTACTGTGGATACACATGTTTGTGCGAATAAAAGAACAAAAAACAGGTTAGTTTTTGTTCTTTTAATCGCACAAATATGTGTATCCACAGTAGGAGATATACAATCACGAATAAACCCAAGCTTGAAATTTTGGTCTTCGTTCCCTTCTTCAAACTGCCGTATACATACTATACATACTATACAACATAGCATACTATTTGTTATGGCAAATATCATTAATAATTACATTACTTTTTGATTTTTTAAAAGCTTATTAAATTGAATATTTTTTTTAATTTATTATTTTTTTTAAATTATTTACTCATTTATTTTTTATTGATGAAAGAAATTGTAAATGGAAGGTTCCCTTTCAACTTAATTGGGCCTGTCACAGAAAAACTGAATATTATCAGGTTTGGACCATTCCAATCGATTGCGTTTTCTGAACTGAGACGATAAAAGTAAAATTTCCAAAACAGTCAGCTACAAATTTTATTCACTCAAAATTATAATAGCTGATCATACTCTACCATTGAATTGTTTGCTATGACCCATTGATAAGTCTTGAATTTATTGAAAGTTTCATAGAAACAATGCGATATATAATTCATATTTGAGTCGTATAGAATCAAAATCAGTTAAGCCCCCTTTTTATTAAAACTACTTTTATTTAAAAAAAGGGATATTTAATAAAACTCCTAAACTATAAGTTAGCTATAAGGAAATAGCTCAAAAACCACTAGATCTCAACAAAAAATGACTATAAAGTAAATGTTTTAAGTCAACACCAGTTAGAGCCATAGTTCTGCCTTCAGAACTGTGCATTTTGAGAACAACTGGTTTTGATTCTAAACGATTCATATGGTACCATTAAATATATATACAGGGTGTCCACTCCAATCGTGGACCAATAGCTAATTTCTAAACCGTTAGAGATAAGCATATAGTTCATTTAGGAAAAAATCTCCAAATTACGAAAGGAATTTTGGGTCTATTCAATGTTTTTCAAAAAATCAAATTTTGAAAGAGTTACGAAATTTAAATTTTTATACAGCCCCCCAGTCCTATCAATCATATTTAGTAAAACATTCTTGACACTGTAACGTTTAAAACTAAAAGAAATCACTCTTCTACGACAAAAATTGACCGAGTTATGGCGTTTTGAAAAATCAAGATTTTGCATTGTTTCATGACGTCATCGAGAGATCGCTTAAGGGACCGTATGCGAAATCCTTCAAAAATCTTGATTTTTCAAAACGTCATAACTCGGTCAATTTTGTGGTAGAAGAGTGATTTTTTTTTAGTTTTAAACGTTACAGTGTCAAGAATGTTTTACTAAATATGATTGGTAGGACTGGGTGGCTGTATAAAAATTTAAATTTCGTAACTCTTTCAAAATTTGATTTTTTGAAAAACATTGAATAGACCCAAAATTCCTTTCATAATTTGGAGATTTTTTCCTAAATAAACTATATGCTTATCTCTAACGGTTTAGAAATTAGCTATTGGTCCACGATTGGAATGGACACCCTGTATGAATCGGCAGTTTGAAGAAGGGAACGAAGACCAAAATTTCAAACTTGGGTTTTTTCGTGATTGTATATCGCCTACTGTGGATACACATGTTTGTGCGAATAAAAGAACAAAAAACAGGTTAGTTTTTGTTCTTTTAATCGCACAAATATGTGTATCCACAGTAGGAGATATACAATCACGAATAAACCCAAGCTTGAAATTTTGGTCTTCGTTCCCTTCTTCAAACTGCCGTATACATACTATACATACTATACAACATAGCATACTATTTGTTATGGCAAATATCATTAATAATTACATTACTTTTTGATTTTTTAAAAGCTTATTAAATTGAATATTTTTTTTAATTTATTATTTTTTTAAAATTATTTACTCATTTATTTTTTATTGATGAAAGAAATTGTAAATGGAAGGTTCCCTTTCAACTTAATTGGGCCTGTCACAGAAAAACTGAATATTATCAGGTTTGGACCATTCCAATCGATTGCGTTTTCTGAACTGAGACGATAAAAGTAAAATTTCCAAAACAGTCAGCTACAAATTTTATTCACTCAAAATTATAATAGCTGATCATACTCTACCATTGAATTGTTTGCTATGACCCATTGATAAGTCTTGAATTTATTGAAAGTTTCATAGAAACAATGCGATATATAATTCATATTTGAGTCGTATAGAATCAAAATCAGTTAAGCCCCCTTTTTATTAAAACTACTTTTATTTAAAAAAAGGGATATTTAATAAAACTCCTAAACTATAAGTTAGCTATAAGGAAATAGCTCAAAAACCACTAGATCTCAACAAAAAATGACTATAAAGTAAATGTTTTAAGTCAACACCAGTTAGAGCCATAGTTCTGCCTTCAGAACTGTGCATTTTGAGAACAACTGGTTTTGATTCTAAACGATTCATATGGTACCATTAAATATATATACAGGGTGTCCACTCCAATCGTGGACCAATAGCTAATTTCTAAACCGTTAGAGATAAGCATATAGTTCATTTAGGAAAAAATCTCCAAATTACGAAAGGAATTTTGGGTCTATTCAATGTTTTTCAAAAAATCAAATTTTGAAAGAGTTACGAAATTTAAATTTTTATACAGCCCCCCAGTCCTATCAATCATATTTAGTAAAACATTCTTGACACTGTAACGTTTAAAACTAAAAAAAATCACTCTTCTACCACAAAAATTGACCGAGTTATGGCGTTTTGAAAAATCAAGATTTTGCATTGTTTCATGACGTCATCGAGAGATCGCTTAAGGGACCGTATGCGAAATCCTTCAAAAATCTTGATTTTTCAAAACGTCATAACTCGGACAATTTTTGTCGTAGAACAGTGATTTTTTTTTAGTTTTAAACGTTACAGTGTCAAAAATTTTTTACTAAATATGATTGATAGGATTGAGGGGCTGTATAAAAATTTAAATTTCGTAACTCTTTCAAAATATGATTTTTTGAAAAACATTGAATAGACCCAAAATTCCTTTCGTAATTTGGAGATTTTTTCCTAAATAAACTATATGCTTATCTCTAACGGTTTAGAAATTAGCTATTGGGCCACGATAGGAGTGGACACCCTGTATATATGTTTACAACGTTTATACTATCAAAATATAGATATATATATAGAGAGAAAAATTTTTAGTGATGCAATAATTATTTACACAAAAAAGCCTATATCAATGAGAATGTGAAATGTATGAATGCATGTTTTGTGTGTGTGTGTGTGCGAAATGAAGGTTGAAAACCCTTTTTGCTAACAAACTTACTTGAAAAAATAAGTAAATAATAACTACTAAAGTTATGAAAACTCGATAGAGAGCAAAAAAAAAAAAAAAACATTTTATAATTGGATTTGGTGCCGACTTTTAAAACAAAACAAGTTAAGTCCTACACAAAATAGCCATTTTCTGTTTATGTAAGCATGCATTGAAATTGCCAATGCACAAGTTTAATACTATTCCCAAAACACAATATTAAAGATGCATTACTGTGATCAAACTTTTCGTCTGCACAAAAATTAGTATTTTGTAGTTTTTTGTTACTGCTGTAAATTTTAAAAAGTGGACTTAACTGATTTTGATTCTAAACGACTTGTTCAGTATTATTAGCTCAAAAATAACATATACTTCTAAAGGCCAGTTACGATTGAAACATGTTATAATAGTGATTTAGTGTTTCTATTTTAAAAAAAAAATAGTTAAGCCAGATAAAGCTTTACCACGGAGAGATTGCGAGTGATCTTGAGGCTGAAACGAACCGTTTTAATCTAAAATAGGCAAGGTCAACGAGAAAATTAATTTTTTATTTACTTAATTCACTAAAGTTTTTACTGCCTGCGTGATCCCCCCCCCCCTCCCCCCCCCCGCTGCTACCTATTACAAAAGATACCGCTTCAAGGTCACCCGGCCTCTCTCTGTACTCAAGCTTTATTCGGTTTCCAAAATATTGTTAGCTTTTTGTTTTCACTTCTCGTTATTTCAAAATATTTAATATTTCTGAAACATACATTATTTTCGTCTCATTTTGTTTTCAAAATATAGATGGATAAAAAATAGTGCAGATGCTTAGCAAGAAATGGAAAATGAATCACCATTGCCCCCCTGTGGAAGAAAATGTAGATCAGGTACGAGCATATTACATTGATCATCTTTCTTTAATTATGTATTACCAAAATTTTATTAAATTACTTTAAAATGGACGGGAGATCGCCACATCTTTTATTGAAAATACAAAACTATGTGTGTGTTGAATTTTAATTTACTAATCTATGTATTTATCTTAATATATAAAAATTACGTGTCCCTGTGTTTGTGTCCAATGGATTCCTCAGCTACTGAACCGATTTTAACGAAATTTGAACGCAGTTTCAATTTGGTCCAACTTAAATGATAGGATAGTTTTTATCTCAATTTAGGACCGCAATATATTTTTTATTGCAAATTATGTATTTAGCTACCAGCTTTTCTGTATTCTTGGCTAAAATTCTTTAAACATACCCGGAATGCCACCACATAATCTGCGGTTAAAAATTGGTTTACCCATAGTTCTTCTACGTAATTTAAATCCACCGAGATTATGCAATGGTACGCGTTTAGTTATCAAAAAAATCACCCGGAACAATATTGAGGCTATCATTTTGACTGGCAAGTTTAAAGATGCAAAGTAGTTCTGTTGCCACGTATCCCAATGACACCGTCAGAATCTTCAATACCCTTCAAAAGGCTACAGTTTCCCATTCGTTTAGCTTTCGCCATGTCCATTAAGTCCCAAGGACAAACAATGTCAATTTGCGGTTTAGATTTAGAAAATCCATGTTTTTCCCATGGGCAACTATAGGTCGCTTGCTCCCGTGTAGGAAAACCGTCCAATCGATTTTTGTTTACAAGAGACAGATTAACAAAGAATATTGTGCACCGATTAGTGTTGAGTTAAACTAAAATTAAAAATGCTTCAAATTCAAAAAATAACAAATAATATTGGTTAATTATGACCTAGTTGTTTAAATATATTAAAATTGAGGATGTTGATAGGTTATATTTCTGTATAGATCGCAAAATCAGGGGTAACTGTTTTAAGCTTTTCAAATTCCAAGTCAATTTTAAAATTTGAAAAAAAAAGAAAAATATTACTATTTGAACAAGGTTGCAGGCATTTGGAGTAGTTTAACAAAAGCTGTTGTTACTTGTAATGGGGGGGGGGGGGGGGTAAAAGAATTCTTGATATGCACTGGGGGTTGATAAATTGACTAGGGAGGACCCGGCTGAGATCAGAGCCTGCTTTTGGTAGTAACTTTTGAATTTATATTTGTATTTTTGTATCAACAAGTTTATAAGAAGGGAAATAAAAATTGCAAATACTTCTTTACTTCAAAGGGTAGGTACACTGATGCAGTGTATACGATTCATTATTAAAACAAAAGGGTCAGGATAAGGCATTTTTAATCTTTGTAAAGAAATAAAAAATGTATGCTATAGACTAATAAATAACTAAAAATTTCAATGTCTTTTGCTTTTCCATCTTTGTCTTTTAGCGTTTCTAAATTATTTAGACACTAGAGCGTAGACAGTGAAATTTAAAAGCAAACAGCTATGAAATTCATCAAAGCAGTTTGATGCATCTAGCATGTTCTAAGTTTTGAATACAGAAAAATAATGCGTGCAAAATATTCTTTTGCTTTAAACTATTATTCTTCAGTATAGAGCTAATGATAATAAAAGGAGGTTTAAAACAAGCTCAAGATTGATTCTTTACCATTATCAGTGACGAGAGTGATCTGTGTGCGAGAGGGGGGGGAGGCAATCTTTTTCTTTTCTTTTCTTTTTTTACAAAATGACGTTTTAAATTTTCTGTAGGATGTACTTTATAAACAAATAAGATAATACTGAAATATGAGGTCGAAATCCATTTATATAGCTGATTGATTGACTTTATACGGATTTCTCGTATCAGCAAATGCGATATAGGTTTTTATTCACCTAAAACATTTTTAGTAATAATCTGGGGTTCCTCAAAATCCAAAGCTCATTGGCCATCAGCCAATCGCCATCAATACAAAATGGGAAACGTATGGTAATATGTTCCTCTTAGTGTACGCAGCATAACTTTAAATACACTCGGGAACATTTTTTAACTCATTAATGCCTGACATTTTTTTTCCAAAGATATTTTGTATACTGGTTACAAACAGTGTTTAATGGACAGGAAAAATTATAAAAAATATATTATGTAAAAAATATTTTTTTATTGAGGAAAGAACAATCGTCCCTTAAAAGTTACGATAGACCCCAGAGGGTACATAATTTTTTACTAAAATTTTTTCTGCCTACGATATAATATTTAAAAAGACTTTTTATAAGAAGAAATAAAATCAGCAATTAACATAAACTGGGAAGCGGGGAATAGCTTTGAAAACTCAGCTTTTTTTTCTTGTGATTGAGAACGATGTAATTTTTGATAAAGATCATATTAAAACTGCTACAGAACACACTTTAAAATGGTTATGTGCTGCAATCTGTTAATAACGAATTGAGACAATACCAAGGTACTAATTGAACACTATTATTTGGTTGAAATGTTCAATTGGGGGAAATTCAGACCCTTTTTTGGACCATCCCTAAAAAGGGACACTAGGCATTAATGGGTTAATGAAATACGCACGTTACTTTCTTCTCCAATGTTGCGCATTGCATCATATAATCTTAAATATAACTCGTATAATACTTTTCAGTCTAGTTTTCACATAATCTCTTAAATATTATTCATTTTAAACTGATCTATTCTGTGAAGTATTTGATTCATTTTGTTTTATAGACTTGTTTATTATTTGTAGCTTTTAAAACAACAAAATTTTTTCTATATTTTTAGTTAAACGTTTATTCTAGGCGAGGATGTGGAGTTAGTGGCCAGGCTGTCTACCCCTGATTTGGAGTTGCTGCCCGTGCCGACAAGAATGTCCTGCTGTGCTGAGGTTGGTATAGCTTGATAATTTTGTGAAAGCATTTTATTTGAACTACATATCTCAAAAAGTATAAATTTGAACTGTTTGGGGAGGTCTTCAAAACCATTGTTTTCAAATCAAAGAAAAACGTTAGTTTTAGGATTATCGTGAATGCAAGTGAACAGAAATATTCATAATTAATGCATTATTAATCTCACCAAACTCTCTTATTTTTACAAAGTTTTTCCCTGGCATAAAATTTTCTCTTTTTGAGTTGTGACGGTGTTCCTCTCAGTGTGAGATTTACAATCCTGTAACTATCCTTGTAAGTGTATGTGTCCAGGATGTTCCGAAAGTCAGTAGACATTTAAAAATTTATAATTATTGAACGATTTACAATAAAATAACGTGGTTTTAATAGGAATGCTTAGAAACACGGGGGAATTCCATTTCAAATCCGAATGAAAAAAAAGTCTGAAAATACGAAATCTAACTTTTCATGTCCATTTCTTTCCCATCAACAAAAAATCTGTTTTGAACAAAATTTAGGAATTTTCTCTCCTGATATTTTCTTCTCCTTTTTATTGTTATTATTATTATTTTTAGCATGTACCAGGGTCGAAAAGTTGTGTATTGGTAGATAAAAGATAACAAAGAATTTGAATGCAAAAATGTTATACTTTCTGAGCCGGAAGATTGAAATTGAGGCCCAGAATTTATAGTTTGAGCATTTTTTTTTTCAATATATACTTATCGGCAACTGCAGTAGGCATTTAGAATGAACATGAACATGCCACAACATATGATATACAGGGTGTCCACTCCAATCGTGGACCAATAGCTAATTTCTAAACCGTTAGAGATAAGCATATAGTTTATTTGGGAAAACATCTCCAAATTATGAAAGGAATTTTGTGTCTATTCAATGTTTTTCAAAAAATCAAATTTTGAAAGAGTTACGAAATTTAAATTTTTATACAGCCCCCCAATCCTATCAATCATATTTAGTAAAACATTCTTGACACTGTAACGTTTAAAACTAAAAAAAAATCACTCTTCTACGACAAAAATTGACCGAGTTATGACGTTTTGAAAAATCAAGATTTTGAAGGATTTCGCATACGGTCCCTTAAGCGATCTCTCGATGACGTCATGAAACAATGCAAAATCTTGATTTTTCAAAACGTCATAACTCGGTCAATTTTTGTCGTAGAAGAGTGATTTTTTTTTAGTTTTAAACGTTACAGTGTCAAGAATGTTTTACTAAATATGATTGATAGGACTGGGGGGCTGTATAAAAATTTAAATTTCGTAACTCTTTCAAAATTAGATTTTTTGAAAAACATTGAATAGACACAAAATTCCTTTCATAATTTGGAGATTTTTTCCCAAATAAACTATATGATTATCTCTAACGGTTTAGAAATTAGCTATTGGTCCACGATTGGAGTGGACACCCTGTACATTATTATGTAAGAAATATACACCAAGCAGCATAACAACATTCGATGATTTTCATTTTAATCTTTTGTTACTTCAAGTTTTTTATTCTATTTTTATTCATTAGTTTTGACATTGTAATCAGATTTGCTTTGTAAAAAAGGCATTTTTGTCGCATTTCTAGGCATACTTTAACCAACTCGTCTCTTCAGCTTTCGCCACAATTAGCAGATGTTTCCGGCCGTTATTCCGATAGATTGTTTAACCCCTTGACTGTAGCAAGAAAATATTTTTGTGCCCAACCACTCAACAATAGTTTTAGGTACAAATGCAGTACACCGAAGTAGTCCTTTGACTGCATTTTGGAAAAACAATGAAGGAGTGGGGATATATATATCTATACAGGGTGTCCACTCCAATCGTGGACCAATAGCTAATTTCTAAACCGTTAGAGTTAAGCATATAGTTTATTTAGGAAAAAATCTCCAAATTACGAAAGGAATTTTGGTTCTATTCAATGTTTTTCAAAAAATCAAATTTTGAAAGACGATGACGTCATGAAACAATGCAAAATCTTGATTTTTCAAAACGTCATAACTCGGTCAATTTTTGTGGTAGAAGAGTGACTTTTTTTTAGTTTTAAACGTTACAGTGTCAAGAATGTTTTACTAAATATGATTGATAGGACTGGGGGGCTGTATAAAAATTTAAATTTCGTAACTCTTTCAAAATTTGATTTTTTGAAAAACATTGAATAGACCCAAAATTCCTTTCGTAATTTGGAGATTTTTTCCTAAATAAACTATATGCTTATCTCTAACGGTTTAGAAATTAGCTATTGGTCCACGATTGTAGTGGACACCCTGTATATATATATATATATATATATATATATATATATATATATATTATTATTATTATTATTATTATTAATGTGTGTGCATGTATGTAGTATATTTATTCTTATATAATCCGTGGGAAAATGTAGATATGGTGTCGGGTATTAAGAGATTGAAAGAAAAAAATTCAGCGCAAAAGTAAAATATGTACGAGCAGTAAGCACTCTGACTAATAAGGAATCATTCGTAGAAAAATAAAATGAAATAATAACAAACAGTTTTCGAAATATCTTGCGATTTCACTATTTTAAATTAAAAGCGAAGCGAATCTGTAGTGATCATTTCACAGAAATTATGAAAAACCTGACCTTTTACTCTTAAATTTAAAATAGATCGACTTGCTTTTTCGTCAAGCGCAACTCAAATCAAGCATGAATTTGAGTACAAATCCTAAACTTTTTCTTAGAGTATTATGTTACAGGAAGTCAAGCGGAACTAATTGTAGCTAAGCGTTAAGGTAGGAGTTCAGCTGCATGTTTGTGAGCGAAACAGAGAAGTTTGAAATGAATAAAAAAGTAATGTACCGCGTCACATTATTTTCTTTTAACTTATCTTAACATCTCTGTTTTATTATTATTTTACTATTTTTTTATCAGTCACATTATCACTTTATCAATACTTTGTAAGAGAACGTAGAAAACGTTGTTTGGTGCATACCAAGGTTGGAACTCGCGCTCTTTTAGCACTGGTAAATATATATGAAGGACTTGGATTTTAAAAATTACGTTCTCATGGCTCAATGTGAACTCAGATCCTATCCGGGTCACTTTCGTAAAAAAGCCATTTTGAGAAATTCAGTGGAATTATATGCATCATTTTATGTAGATAGATATATGTAAGGACTGCATTAAAAAATATTGATTTCGAAAAATATTCACAAAATTAAAATATATAAATTATTTACAAAATTTAAAAAAGTGAAGATAATGACATGTGATGAGGAATTGACTAATTATCGGAATGCAGGGCCCATTTTGACATGAAAAATTACAGCTCAAAATAAAATCAAAGAGGCATAACATAATGACAATAATAGTAATAATAACAAATATTTTTAGTCTTGGGGTGGAGGGGGGATCTGGCGCGATATTTGCATGTAATTGGTGGAGAAATTGTTCAGGTTATTTCATGAAAACGGATATTCCTAGGGAAGATCATTTGCATTTTCTTCCCTTTTTGCAGGAACCATTATTTCAACTATGATATAACTAAAGGAAATAATATTTGTTTACTTATTCATTTTTTGAGCATTTAGTGCTAAAGTATTATTTTCTCACTCAAGCGTTATTCCAGCGGCGTACACAGACAAATCATTTCAGGAGGGGGGGGGGGGTGAGGCGCTCTTGGAGATAGGGGGGAGGGGGGCACCTCATAAATAAAAGAAGCGAATGTTTCGAATTTGTGATATCAATACTAATTGTACATGATAAAAATACATCTTTTTTTTTTAACAGTTACAATTGTTATAAAAAAGAAAAAGCGTTTTGACGAAAACAGAAAATGATAAAAATAAAGTTTGGAATTTTTTTGTTTTACTAAGAGAGATGTTCTTGAATCACATGCTTGCACATGTATTGCAATTTGTGCTTTAATATTGATCATTTTACTATTGTTCCTAATACTGGGTTTCAATTACATATGTTTAAATACAGGGTGTCCACTCCAATCGTGGACCAATAGCTAATTTCTAAACCGTTAGAGATAAACATATAGTTTATTTGGGAAAAAATCTCCAAATTATGAAAGGAATTTTGGGTCTATTCAATGTTTTTCAAAAAATCAAATTTTGAAAGAGTTACGAAATTTAAATTTTTATACAGCCCCCCAGTCCTATCAATCATATTTAGTAAAACATTCTTGACACTGTAACGTTTAAAACTAAAAAAAAATCACTCTTCTACCATAAAAATTGACCGAGTTATGACGTTTTGAAAAATCAAGATTTTGCATTATTTCGCATACGTCCTTAGAGCGATCTCTCGATGACGTCATGAAATCAATGCAAAATCTTGATTTTTCAAAACGTCATAACTCGGTCAATTTTTGTGGTAGAAGAGTGATTTTTTTTTAGTTTTAAACGTTACAGTGTCAAGAATGTTTTACTAAATATGATTGATAGGACTGGGGGGCTGTATAAAAATTTAAATTTCGTAACTCTTTCAAAATTTGATTTTTTGAAAAACATTGAATAGACCCAAAATTCCTTTCAAAATTTGGAGATTTTTTCCTAAATAAACTATATGCTTATCTCTAACGGTTTAGAAATTAGCTATTGGTCCACGATTGGAGTGGACACCCTGTATAATGAAGAGATATGAATGAACAAGCATTAATCAGTGTTTCTGAAACATATAGTATTTGCAATAAAAATGAATAAAATTGAATTTCGAAAAATAATCATAAATGTAACAGTAATACAGTAAAATAGCCGAGTCAAAACTTTAAAAAAAATTAATTTCTCTTATTTTCATTTCGTTTTATCTTATGCCGAATTATTTTATCGGAAAACTCTTTCTGATGTTGCGACTTTGAAAAGTAAGGAAGGAAAAAAAATATTAAAGCTTAAATGCAAAAAAATTCGTTTAAAAAATTTCGGAGGGGGCTGCAGCCCTATCAGCCCACTCCCTGAGTACGCCACTGCGTTATTCCCTCACTAGTGAGGGACACTTACACTATAATTTGAAGATTAATGCGACAAAAGTAGAATTGATCCAGTTTAGTGATAAATTCAATATGAAAACATTGTAAAAAGATCTTTATCGTTGTAACTTTCTGTTCGTCCCCCATGGTTGAAAGAACGTCGGAACAACGGAGCGCACGCACAAAGTACGTGAAGGTGCCGATTAGCATAGTTGCCTAACCAGCAAGGCACGTTAAGACAAGGATAGTCTTTTTGGCGCTCACCCTAGGGGGAAAGCAATCACCCGTCTGGCACCTTGGATTCTAACAGTATAGGTCCCTTCATGCCACTATAACTAAGACTTTTCTTCTCGTGTAGTTAGTCGGTTTGAAAAAAAAGTAACCGGTATATACTTTTCTATACTTTACATTACAAAATTGAGAAGCAATTAACATTTATTCATTCATTATTATTTATTTTTTATTTTTTAAATTGCTATTTATTTATTTTTTTTATTATTATTAATTCGAAACTTTGTGAAATTTTGACAAAAAACTACACAACAACACGGGAAGCAATATATAATCGACTCTTTCTCTATCAAAAACTCGTTATGTACATCGAAGTGACCTTATCTTAAAGAAATAACTTTTCAAGAAATTCCCTTCTCAGAAATATCGATAAAAAAGGTAAATAAAACATTTTTCAGCTTTGGATTATCGGAAGGGAATTCAACATTGGTTCAGAAATGAATCTTCATAAACAATCTTTGATTTCCTTTTTCCCGTTCGCAATAAAAAACCACAGCTAGATTTAGTAAACGTATTCGTTAAGCTTAAGTAAAAAGATCAATATAAATATACCTCGCTTATAGATCAGAAAAATAAAGAAAAAATATAAGAAAAGAAGCTCTAGAGACACACAAAGAGCTTTTGAAAATTCTACTTGATGAAGAAAAGTAATGCAGTAGAGGAAGAGGGGGTTGTGGCGGAGAGCCTGTAAGGCTTTTTATCTTTTGTTAAAGTTTTTGTGATTTAGATAGATTTTTTCCACTTCTCTAGTTGATCTCAATAGAATCGTTGCTGACCGCTTTGTATTGACAAGCAAAGTAACGCATACATCAAGATGTATAGCTGCGAGGGTTTTCCGACAGTTCTTTTTATAATGGACAATAAAAGTAAAAGAGATAAAGTAGTATTGATGATGCCATTATATTTTATTCCAGCAGAAAATTTTCAAACAAGAAAATCTTTTGGAGTAAAATTGCATAGGTTCGGATAATTGGAAACATTGAAAACTTTAGTTCGTTCATCCAGCCCTCTCTTCTTTTATTCAGAGTGTAGGAAAGCGAATATATTTTTTGAAACAATCTTAACTATATACAGTGACTTATTGAAGCTGAAGGATTTGCTAACTTATAAATTTATATTGTACTCAAATGCTTAATGAAATCCCTCGGCGTTGAATTTCTTCGAATCAAACGTGTTATTCAGAGTAAGTATACGCTCTAAAAGATAAAATATAAAACAAAACTCGTGTTCTTTCCTTTTATCTTTCTTTTGCTTACTTTTTTTTTTTTCATTTCTCTCCCTCTCTCTTTCCCCTCCTTCTCTTAAATTTTATTTTTTGTTTGGGATAGTCCAATTGACTTTCGTAGTTGTGGGATTGTATAGTTGAATTGTCTTCGTTCTGTTCCACAGCAAATGAGATATAAATAGTTTATAGGTTCAGAAAAGTACAATAAAAATAGTAATAGGTATTGGAAATATTATGGGTAAGAAAATAACTAATTAATTAAGATGCGTTTAGCACGGATTAATTTTCGAGAACCAAAATATATCACTTAAGAAAATCCTTTGCTAACAGTTTAAGCCCTTAATGAGGCACAGTCGTTTTTTCTTTATGTATTTCATTTCAATTAATAATGTGTAAATATGAGTCAGTTTATAGAGTACCTTAAAAATCTGAGGTAATTTTTTTAGAAAAGGTTCTCCGTTTGAAATGATCTGCTTTGGGGACCATAATTCTTTTCAGTATAAATACTTTACGAGTTTCATCCCAACAAGCACAGTTGAAAACATTTAGAAACTTCTGAGAAGTTTCAGAGAACCTCAAAATTTTTAAGTTAAGAGATATAGCAATCTCTCCAGACATAGTACATAACACTCCCGATTATCCACGGAATGGGGGAGTTTCCTTCAGTCAAAAGTGCTACTTTTTGTTACTGGAATTGATAGAATGATATAAAAAAATAACATGGGCCCGGAAAATACTTTAATTTTCCCAACAGTTTATTTTTTATTAATTTTTTTAAATACCCTACCTTGAAAACGGGGCGTGGTTTTTGTGACGTCAGTGGTGCACCTAACAGCTCTCGTTCCAATAATAACACCATTTTGCTTGACTTGAGTTGTCCAATCGCAGGAATCGCTGACGTCACGACCTTCGTCATCTCACTACAACCAATTAGATTTCGCGCTTACGTGCACCACTGACGTCATGCGCAGATTTTTTTTTTTCGGAATAGCATCTGCGCACCGGTTAAAATAATTCATAAAAAATATATAACTGTGTCAAAAAATAAAAAAATGGTCAATTCCTATGTTTTGAAGCATGTTCTTTCAGAAAAAAATACTTTTGAAATTTCGGAAACTCCCCCATTGGGCGGTAAAGAAACCGTGAATGAGCGAAGTCCACGGGAATCCGTAAATAGATGAGAAGAGACGAATATCAATGCAAAATTACATTCGAAACAAAGTGTACATACACATTAAGATATGACGCATTAAGATATGAAATTATTCTCTTTTCTTTTCATTTTCTTTTTAAAACTGCGCTTCTTTATTTTCAATTAAAGTTTTTTGAGCTAGAATCCTATCACAGTGATGTCATAATGCAAATATGTGAGATTCATATTTTGAATTATTTCTTTAACCCATTAGTGCCTGACATTTTTTTTCCCAAAGATATTTCGTATACTGGTTACAAACAGTATTTGATGGACAGGAAAAATTATAAAATAAAATATTATGTAAAAAATAATTTTTTTATTAAGGAAAGAAAAATCGTCCCTTAAAAGTTACGATAGACCCCAGAGGGTACATACTTTTTTTACTAAAATTGTTTTCTGCCTTCGATAAAATATTTAAAAAGACATTTTATAAGAAGAAATAAAATCAGCAATTAACATAAACTGGGAAGCTGGGAATAACTTTGAAAACTTAGCTTCTTTTCTTGAGATTGTGATCGATGTAATTTTTGATAAAGATCATTTTAAAACTGCTACAGAACACACTTTACAATGGTTATGTGCTGCAATCTGTTAATAACGAATTGAAACAGTACCAAGGAACTAATTGAACACTATTATTTGGTTGAAATGTTCATTTTGGGGAAATTCAGACCGTTTTTTTGGACCGTCCCTAAAAAGGGACGCTAGGTATTAATGGGTTGAAAATGGATTTCGAGTTTACACTGATCATAACGTATGTCAGTGTACTCTTTCACCAAATGTGTACTACTATTACACTGTAAGTGTACTTTTTCCATCAAGTGTATGTGTGTGTGTTTACTGTTCTATTGGGTTTGATTTTTTCTCATAATTTTCGAGTTTTTATTTCTTCTGTGTGATCATAATTTTACTTGTATGTACAAACAAGTGAAAAAGAATGATATTGATATTTCTTTATAGGGTCTGACATGCATGCTCGTATTTGCAATATTTGCAGCCGTCCTAGGAATGTTCCAGTTTGGTTATAATACAGGTGTCATCAATGCCCCGCAAAAAGTAAGAAGTTACCATTACTTTAGAAGGCAGTTCTTTTACATTTATTATTTTTTCACAGTAAAAAAAAATCGTTAAAAAGTTAAAGAGTATAGAAAGAGTTTTAACGTTTGAGTACATTTTAAAAGAGCAATTTAGTAGATCAAACTGATCCTTATTGAGCAATATGAAATTTAATTGTTTTATGCATATATTTTATCGGATACTAACTACATAGGTGGCACATTTCAAAATTTTGTTTAAAAAATTACTAAATTTAATGCTTTTTCTTGCTACAAAATTCACACAAAGCTAGTTTACATAACTGGTGCGTGGGTGAGCATAAATGATCAAATTAATGTCATTAAAAGTTCGTTATTTAGAAGAAATTTGTTCCAATACGCTATTAATTTAGAGTAAGAAACCAATCACTAAGCACTAACATCCTAATTTTTTGGAGAGCACAGTAGTATATTTGAAAATAACTACCAATTAAAAGTAGTACATAAAGCCTTATTTTCTCCAATATAGTTTCTTTGATGCTACTTTTGTGAGCGATATATGTCTCATAGTCATGTATTGCTGAAACGACAATAGGTTAAGCTAAGAAAATAAAGACGTTTTTTTGAATATAAATAAAAATAGTAATTAGAAATCAGATAAATCGTGTGGGTAACTCATGCGTGCACGTTAGAGGCTATGCTTCTTAAATTCAAAAATTTTCAAACCTTTATTTTAATCCGACAAAATTCTTAGTTCGGATGAAAGTGTAATTTAAACATGAAACAAAAACTTTTCACGTCGTGTACGGCACCATAAAGTAACTTACAACATGAAATTAGTTTACTTTTAATCAGAGCATGTAAATGACAGAAAAGATAAATTATAGTTTTTCATTCTACTGTCCGATTTAACCTTTCTTTTCTTTTCTATCTTTCTTCTTTTTTGTTTTGAAAATGTACTATTATATTTACATTTTTTTCCCCTTTCTTTTGTCAATGAATGTAAAACAAATATTTTTATTGCGAAACAAACACCCATAGCATATCTCACAGATGCGCGAATAGTACCGGTTTGAATGCTAACGGGGAGTTTCAGAGCTTAGCCTTTCAGTAGATCGTAGATGCCTTCTGATGAAAAAGAAATGTTTGGAACCTATAACGGAGAAAGATTCAAAAGTAGGCCGTGGTGGTTTTTGATTGACAGATCTACAGATAAAAATAAAAGATAAAAATTCATTCTGATAACTCTAATTAATGACATCACATCCTAAGAGAAACGAACAGTTCCTGGTGTCATTCATAAAGCGCGTAACTTCCGCTACATGTCGAAATAGCACTCTCGTCGCATCCGAAGCAGTGTAACTGCGCAGAGACATTTCTTAATGTTACGAAATGACCTCAAAACTAAAGTCAACTCCGTAGATCATCAAAATTATGCTTGGTGTGGTGACTTACTAATTATACGTATTCTAACAAAATTATCCATAACATTCCTAGAAAACAGGATCATCAGTTCATTAGCATGTAGCATATTAAAAACGCAAACACAAATCGGTTGACCATGGCGTGCAACCGTACAAACTCATTTATGTCAGAAATGAATGCACGATCTTAATAACATAGAAGTGTGAGCAGCAATCAATAGATTATATTCACTGAAGCGTGCAGACTGTAGCGGTTCTCAACTACACAGACTCGACTACCGCCGGGTCACCGGTGAAATCTGGGTTAGATAACTTTTGTTATGGAAAATTCAAGCGTTTTAACTTGAAATTGTTAGACGAGGAAAAGTTTTCGATCTTAGACAAGCAGTTTATGGTAAACAGTTTATAACAAACCGCATAATGCGAATTTCAATTCCTTTGCTCTTTCTTTAACACATTATTGGGAAATTCCACGAGAAAGTTGCCATCTTTTCCCGCACGTGACCCTCATGTATTTCATAAAAAAGTAGTGATTTTAAAGGGTAATGAATGAAATTTTTGTTGGTTAAGAAATCACAAACCGGTGTGAGATTTTTTTAGCAAAACACTTCGTTCATTACCTTTTGAAGTTACTACTTTTTAATAAAATGTATGAGCGTTACGTGCGGGACAATATGGCGGCTTTTTTTTTATCGAATAGCCCTATTACTCCTCGTTGATTTCTGTTATTATTAAAAGTCTTATTGGCCCAATAAAATTTCTGAAATAAACTAGGTATTTTATTATAACCGTACAACTAGTAAATTAAGGTTATCCAGCGTTTTATCGCACAAATAATGCAGGTTGATACAGACACGTGTTTCAGGGGGTGACAGGAAAAAACGTCCCTGACAAAACGTCCCCGGAAAAAACGTACCCGAAGAAACGTGCCCGGAAAAAACGTTCCCAAGGAAAAAACGTCCTCGGAAAAAACGTCCCCGGAAAAAACGTCCCCTAGGAAGAACGTCCCCGTGGAAAAAACGTCCCCGAGGAAAAAACGTCCCCGAGGAACAAACGTCCCGTTGAAAAAGACATCCCCGATGAAAAAACATCTTATACGAACAATTTTTTTTTTTAACCATTTCCAGTGATGAATAGAAATTTTAGCAGCATTTGTTCAACTTTTTTTTTTTTTTTTTTTTTTTTTTTTTTTTTTTTTTTTGCAGCAAATGATTTTAGTGGTGCTTTTTTCTCATAATCTAGCTACTTAGAAGCGTTTATCGCTTGATTTACTGGATTTTTTTTGTTGTAATTTTTGATATTATTAAACAGTATTGGATATTAAATACAATTATTGATCAATAGTTTTCCTTGCAAATACAGTCGAGCCCACTAGAATATCGGTTAAAGGAATATCCCGCTAAATATAATACATTTTCAATGTACCAAACCGTTATAGTGCATTATTTTCATCCGGATAATGGAATATCCCGCTTTTTAGAATATTTTTAAGTGGCAAAATGGCTATTCCATTAAGCGGGCTCAACTGTATAAGGTCTGGTGGGGTAAAATGGTCAATGGGGAAAGTGGTCATGCTTCAAATATAGAGCTGTAGTTTACAAATAAATGTTCGAAGGAGTGATTTTTTTTTTAATTTTTAAATTTGAATGTTTGCTCAGGTTTGAAAAAAGAGTAATAAAAGCATTTCAACTTGCTAAAATGTTGTTAAGAATTATTTTTCGGGAATGCGTTTAGTTCAAATAGAAGGGAAATATAAAAAAATTAGAATAGTGGGGTTTTTTTTAATGAAAATTACAAGCTCTACCTGTCCTGCCAATTGAAAACAGCATTTGCACGAATGTGCATAAAAATCGGTTGCATGTGAATATTTTTCCCCAACAAAAGTTTTATCCTATGTTCAGACATGTAATAAAATAATCTAAAAAGTTCGTTAGACTTTCAATTTTTTAAATCCAAAAAAAAAAATCCTCCAAAAAAAATCAATTTTTTTAGCCTTTTAAAGCAGGATTCCTTCTTAACGAAAAAAAAAAACTATTGAAGGATTCAACTAAAAAACGACTGACCATACATTAACATTTGTTTATTTTTACCTAACAATTATATAACTTACAATGAAATAAAATAAAAGATAGCAAAAAAAATGTTGAATCAAGTCAATTTAAGAACAATTTTGTGGATAAAATATAACATTTCTTTGTTTCCCTCTAAAATACACCCCTTGTAATGAAATAAAAGATTGCAAATAAAGTATTAACAAAATTCAAGTTCAAAAATTTTTTTCATAAAATATTTCTCTCACTTTTCAAAAGAATTACTTACTCTTATAATGATTAAAAATTTAATCACTCACAGAAAATGATTTAAAAAACTTTTGCACCTCAATTTTTTTCCTAGGGGACATTTTTTCCTGGGACGTTATTTCCTAGGGGACGTTTTTTCCGAGGGGACGTTTTTTCCGGGGACGTTTTTTCCTAGGGGACGTATTTTCCTAGAACCGTTTCAGGGATACAAGGAACTCCTTTTTCAATGCGCGATAGTATGAGCTTTTGGACGAAAAGTTGCCTGAGAAAAAAAAACCGTAGTGGAAGAGGAGACAGTTTAATGGTAAAAATCGGAGATTAACAACATAAACAAGACGAAATGTTTTTTTCAGTTCGTGTTCTCTCTCTTTTTTTTTCTTTTTTATGTAAAGTGTTAACTCGTCTCTCCGCTTTTCTGTTATTTGTCTGTACATTGCCATTTTTTTATTTATTTACTTACTAGCTGCGTGACCCGGCTCTGCCCGGTATACTAGTCCGGGAGCTAACTGTCAAAAATCAATGGAATACTGCAAATCGTGATAAGAACATGCCACTTGGTAGGAATGTTGCTAATGGCTATACAATGAAATTAAGACCCAGAGGCACTTTCAAAAACCGTTTTAATCCAAGATGGCGGCGTTTTTCAAAATGGCGGCCTATGCTACTGCTTTTGCAATTTGACTCACTTAAAAGAGGTTTTTATATCAAATTATATGTTTTTCAGGCCAAGGATTTCATTTAGCATGTTGAAAAAAAGCTAAATGTTCATTTTGATGTTTATTTTTTTATTTATTTTTAAGAATTTATTGTTTACGAGAAGACTACATGTAGTATCCAAAATCTTTTAGAAAGTTAGCCAAATTGCGACCGAAGAAAATAAACTGGGAAACCTGGTGCAGAGGTAACCTAACCATGCTCAAATAAGTCTCCTAAGAACTCCACACACATCTCCCAGCGGTGCTGCTATTGTTAGAAGCATTCCGAGAAGGCCCGTTTAGTCTGTGAAGTTAGCGACAAAAACAGTCGAAATATTTCACTTCCGGATACCAGTGTGAAATTTAGTACAGAGCTTATGTACATATATAAGAACGAAAAACCGCCGGGAGACACTTGATCAGAGGTCATGAACTCCCGTGATGACGTCATCAAGATGGCCGCTTTTACAGGTAAATACGTTCGTTTAATTGCTTAAAACTCCATCATAGATGGAAATATTGCAAAACTCAAATGTATCATTTGAAAGCTCTTTGAAAGAGCTATTTGGGAAGATTTAATTTTTCTTCCTGAGGTCAAGGTCCCACCTTTAATGATGTCATCAAAATGGCCGCTTTTACAGGTAAATACGTTTGTTTAACTCCCCCTAAAACTCCATCATAGATTTAAATATTTCAAAAAACTCAACTATATCATCTGAAAGCTCTTTAAAAGATCTATTTGGAAAGGTTTAATGTTTCTTTCTGAGGTCAAGGGCCCACCTGTGATGATGTCATAAAATGGCCGCTCTTACATGTAAATACGTTCGTTTAACTGCTTAAAACTCCATCATAGATTGAAATATTGCAAAATTCAAATGTATCATCTGAAAGCTCTTTAAAAGAGCTATTTAGAAAGATGTAATTTTTCTTTCTAAGGTCAAGGGCCCACCTGTGATGACGTCATCAAAATGGCCGCTTTTACAGGTAAATACGTTTGTTTAACTCCCCCTAAAACTCCATCATAGATTAAATATTTAAAAACTCAACTATATCATCTGAAAGCGCTTTAAAAGATCTATTTGGAAAGGTTTAATGTTTCTTTCTGAGGTCAAGGGCCCACCTGTGATGACATCATCAAAATGGCCGCTTTTACAGGTAAATACGTTTGTTTAACTCCCCCTAAAACTCCACCATAAATTCAAATATTGCAAAACTCAAATATATCATCTGAAAGCTCTTTAAAAGAGCTATTTAGAAATATTTTATTTTTCTTTCTAAGGTTAAGGGCCAACCTGTGATGACGTCATTAAAATGGCCGCTTTTACAGGTAAATACGTTTGTTATACATTTTCAAATTAAAATTGTTATAACTTTTCAACTATTTGTCTTAGAAAATAAAACCAAGCACTATAAAATAGCTCTTTTAAAGCGCTTTCGGGTGATAAATTTCAGTTTTGCAATATTTAATTCTATGATAGAGTTTTAAACAGTTACATGAGCGCATTTACCTGTAAAAGCGGCCATTGTGATGACGTCATCACAGGTGGGCCCTTGACCTCAAAAAGAAAAATTAAATCTTTCTAAATAGATCTTTTAAAGCGCTTTCAGATGATATATTTGAATTTTGAAACATTTAAATCTATGATGGAGTTTTAGGGGGAATTAAACAAACGTATTTACCTGTAAAAGCGGCCATTTTGATGACGTCATTACAGGTGGGACCTTGATTTCAGAAAGAAAAATTAAATCTTTCCAAATAGCTCTTTCAAAGAGCTTTCAGATGATACATTTGAGTTTTGCAGTATTTCAATCTATGATGGAGTTTTAAGCAATTAAACGAACGTATTTACCTGTAAAAGCGGCCATCTTGATGACGTCATCACGGGAGTTCATGACCCCTGATCAAGTGTCACCCGGCGGTTTTTTGTTCTTATATATGTACATAAGCTCTGTACCAAATTTCACACTGGTATCCGGAAGTGAAATATTTCGGCTGTTTTTGTCGCTAACTCCACAGACTAAACGGGCCTTCTCGGAATGCTTCTAACAATAGCAGCACCGCTGGGAGATGTGTGTGTAGTTCTTAGGAGACTAATTTGAGCATGGTTAGGTTACCACCGCACCAGGTTTCCCAGTTTATTTTCTTCGGTCGCAATTTGGCTAACTTTCTAAAAGATTTTGGATACTACATGTAGTCTTCTCGTAAACAATATAATTCTTAAAAATAAATAAAAAAATAAACATCAAAATGAACATTTAACTTTTTTCAACACACTAAATGAAATCCTTGGCCTAAAAAACATATAATTTGATATAAAAACGTCTTTTGTGTGAGTTAAATTGCAAAAGCAGTAGCATAGGCCACCATTTTGAAAAGCGCCGCCATCTTGGATTAAAACGGTTTTTGAAAGTGCCTCTGGGTCTTAATTTCAATGTATAGCCCTAAACAACATTCCCACCAAGTGGCATCTTCTTATCACGATTTGCAGTTTTCCAACAGTTAGCTCCCGGGCTATACCATGAGAATAAAATTTATGTCAAGAAACGCGTGTCTATCAAAGTCCCGATTAGATTAAAGTCGACATTTTGCGCAGTACGAAACATGAACCAATCGCCAAAAAAGTTTTAAATCTCCGCTACAGGAAAAGCAAAAGCAAGAATTTTATTTGTTTATGTTCAAGAACAAAATGGTAACACCTTTTTGTTATCAATAATTTATTTCACGCTATTTAATTTCTTTCACGCTCGTGCAGACGATTTTTTTAAATCCAATTTAAAATGGATATTTCCAAATTTTCAAATGCCCGTATCTTTCTTCTGGGTGAAGATAACGATTAGTGGTTTTGAAATCCTACGGAAGGAAACTTTCCTAAAAGGTATTTTTGCGTTCTTTCGAATGAGACCAAGATCCAATGCCAAGATCCAAATGCCTAGCGTACCAAAAAGGGACGCTAGGCATTAATGGGTTAAGTATTGATTAAGAATCATTTTATAATATAGCATTAAAATATTGCAACTGTTTTTTATGTTGAAAATCTTACTTTTTATATAACCGTTCTTTTACGATTAGTAATTAAAAAAATAAATCAATCAATGCATAAAAAAATACATTTAAAAAAAAGCCCTCTCCGGCCCAATTTTTATTTATAATTTTATTTTAGTTTATTCTTATTTGTTCATTTTTTTCTTGCGAATTGATCCGATCCGAAGATCAAAAAAAGTTCTGCTCCAAACCGCACCTGCGGCGCATTCATACCAAAACTTTTCGAAAACTAAGCTGTAAAATTTGCAGTTTTTATACAAGTTCTCCCAGTATAAAAGAAAAGCAAAACATTTCAAATTTTGTCATACAATTTCAGAAAATTTAATTACACGATATTTAGAAGTATATGAAAATGAAAATGAAAGAACAGAAAAACACGAATTAACAGCTGATAAGACTTGCCACCACTGCAATAAATTAAAAAAAAAAAAAGAAAAGAAAAACATCAAACAGAAATTGATGTATACTGCATTTTATTTTTCTTTCTAAAAGAAGAAAAAAAAGACTACCTGTAACGTAATATATTCTTAAATTAAAATACTTAGGAAATGAACGTAAAAATTCTTATTCAGTTGGCTTTCTGCACTTAGTATGCACAAATGCTACATATGGGTGATAAATAAAGACACCTGTTTGGTCTTGATATAAAATTCATGCAAACAAAAACTTTTCTAGTATTTAAAAGTAGGATACGTATAAACATAACCCCGAGGGCCCATAAGCTGCAGCCTTGATTTTGAAAATTAACCATTTTTTATCTTTTTTAAATTTTAACTTTGAGGTTCATGCACGATCTAAACAGATAAATATTGATTTTTCAAAATTATTTTCCCCATATTTAGGAAGACAATACACAACTTTATTTTTTGCTATTAGAATTACGTATAAAAAATATCCTTTTTTCCCACCCAAGTGCATAACCACAGATCCTGAGCGACAAAATTTACGTTGATTTTGCTCCTGGTTCTACAGCTAGCTCTTAGTTTAGTAACAAAAGCATTTTTTTCTGTTTTTTTCCTACAGATTATTCAGAAATTTATAGCTGATGTTTATAAAGCCCGAACAGGTGCGGATATTTCCGATGATTTTCGGGATTTGGTGTGGTCCTTGATTGTATCTGTGTTTGCCATTGGAGGAATGATAGGTGGAATGATTGGAGGCTCAATAGCCAATAAGTTTGGAAGGTAAGTCAATGTTCTTTTGAATTTAATTACTTTTGTAGGGTTTTTACGCGTAATTCCTGACGTTTCTTACAACAGATTAAAAAGAAAACTTTGTGATGGCCACAATTTAGTGGCTTAATTTTTCGATTGCCTCGATATTTTGAACGCACCTTAATAATTTTAAAATTCAAAGATACTGTTTCTCCTTTAAATTTTATTTTAGCAGTTTGAAAATGAAGTTTCGTAATGGCTACGATTTCATTTTCTTATAACGGATTAAAGAGAAAGCTTCGGGGGCGGGGGGCTACTATTGCTCGGTTATTAACATATTAAGAACACCCCTCAGTAATTTTGAAGTTCAAAGATACATTAAAAGAGTGTTCAAAAAACAAATCTCATTACAGTTTGAAAAGAAAGCTTCGTAAGTACCGTGGATAGTAAAGCAGTGTGAAAAAATTGGATCCCGGGTTCGATCCTTGTCGTTCGTATTTCGCGCTTTTTAATTCTCGTTTTCTCTTCCGCAAAATTTTACAGTAAAAAAATATTTTACGGTAAAAGTTACTGGCAACATGGATGCCAGTAACTTTTACCGTAAAATTGCAGAAAAGTTTTTAACAGTGTAAGAATTACGAGTTGCATTTTCCGATGCTAGAACGGCGGCCATTCATATGAAAAGAAAGGAAATTCATCATTGTATGACGTGGGGTACGCACGTGTCTAAGATCGAGATATGCGTTACCTGCATAAAATTGGCATTTGTGATTTTGCAAGAAAATACGAGAACCCAAAAATTAAGAACTAGAATTTAAGTTTCAAAAAATTTGACATATTTTGGAAAATTCGAACATTACTAGCCTCTTTTTATTTTTCAGTTACTCCGACATTAAAAATGAGCAGTTAAATTTATACTTAATGAGGATGGAAAAAAAGTAATCAAAATAATTTTTTTTAGCGCATATCACAAAAAAAAGGTCGTTTTCACAAGATGTGGACTGTCAAAAAGCGAATGCTTGGGTGTTGAGTTCAAAGGGAAATCTTATAATCTATGGAAAGAAGGGGTGAATTAAATCCAGAATTTTTAAATAAATCATGTTACAACTTCCGCTACACATTCTATTGCTGTTCTTTTGTTCCAACTAATCCACTCAAATTTAGCAGAAGCACATTGCCCAGGTAAGTGATGCAAGACTTTAAAATGATAAAACCGAGAAAACACTGAAACTGAAATGCTCGCCGAACCAACAAAATAGAAGAAAAAAAAATATCCCAGAAAGATATTAACTGATGTTGAATGCTGTCTTCTCCGCAAGCTCTGCGAATTCCCAATTGCAACACCCAAAGTTCCAAGATACTTTCGGAAATTAATTTCCGTCAAACTTAATTTTTCTCTTTCCCGAGCTTCTTGTCAAGCGATAAGCTGAATTGCGGAGAGTAA
This sequence comes from Uloborus plumipes, assembly GCA_038373865.1. Taxonomy (NCBI): domain Eukaryota; kingdom Metazoa; phylum Arthropoda; class Arachnida; order Araneae; family Uloboridae; genus Uloborus; species Uloborus plumipes. Next base: position 2,855 of record JAXGGA010002567.1, on the reverse strand, counting down.
AAAGAACTTTCTTCGTGGAATATTGAGTAATATATTGCTTTGTTCATTTAGAACGAAGCATCCATTTTCATGGTGAACAAAATGAAGTTGATGACGCATGCTTTTCCTAACAAGTTGCAAACATGGTGTAAGTAAAATACACTGCACACACACACACACACACACACATATATATATATATATATATATATATATATATATATATATATATATATATATATATATATATATATATATATATATATATATACCCAAGTAAGTAACACTGAAACGCAACCTTTACGTTTCATTACGTTACAATTGGTTGACAGATCGTTACTGTTTTCCAGGCAACGTGATAACACGCTATTTTGAAGATTCGTCATAAAAGCAAAATTTTGAAACGCAACATTTCGTGGCAAATTAATTATACTTGAAACGTTGACAAACATGCTGAAAGATAACGCAACATCACGTTGCTTATCGTTGTTTGCTACATCCACTGCTGAACTAGTCGCTTTTGGCGGGAATCTTTGCATTCTTCATTGTCGATTCTCTGCTGTTGTGTTGTGCGTGATCGGTTTTCATTTTGTAATTTTGCTCAATCAGTCGATTAGATTCAAATAAAGATATGTATTCTGCATTACTTTTTTGTGAAGTTTTTCTTTCTGGTTAGTATTCGTTGTCTTTAGTTCTAAAAACATGCTTTTCTTATTTTAGTACTTTGGAAATTTCTTAAGAGTCCGTAACCCTATAATAGGGTTATCGTCGTTGATTTAAATCACGTCGATAAAGATCACCTTGATCTGTTTGAATAAAGATGATATTGCTTTGACAAAAGCAATTGAATAAAATCATTCAATTATATAAGAGCGATTCCATACCAAATCACCGAATGGGGGTCGCACGACCGACTCGGATTTTTTTTAAATTTGGTACACAGATTGATGGTATAGAGGTATGAAAAAGCCCAAAAGGAAAGTTACCTGCTCCACTTATTTTCTGAGATACATGCCCTCAAAGTTTGTCCGCCACGTCAAAATACTAAAAAAGTGATGTTATTTAATCATTTTTTATAAAAAATCGTACTCATGCAAAATAAAAGTGTTAGATATCTATGGAAATTAGTTACTCCAGGCATTCTGAAAAAAAATACTAGAACGTTCATAATGAAAATTGCCAAGGTACAGGGCTCTTTGAAGTTGTCACCACAAAAACTTGATTTTGCAGATTTTGCTAAAATTCAGGCATTTATTACAAAAAAAAGGCAAACAAAACCAAAGGTTTTCTCACTTTCTGGTAGTGTACAGGTCCTCCCTGTAAATTGCTACGCAATAAATTTTTTGGGTTTCTCACTCCTTCTTGGAAATATTTTAGCTTAAAAATAAGCCATAAGGCAAAAAATGCGTTTTTGGCCATCTTGGCAGCCATTTTTCTCATAAAGGGGGAGCAGTAGAAACTTTAATTTTTTTTTAAAACAAGCCACTGATATGTTAGCTATTCACAGCAAAAGAGTTTACTTTTGGTTATTTCTCCCATTAAGAGATATCCTGCTGACAGTATATGCATGTTTTTCGCGACGACCATATGCTTTTGTTCCCCCTCTCATGGACTTAAAATTAATTAAACCAAAAAATAATTATATATTTATTATTAGCTGTATTATCTACTCAATATGTCATGAAATTTAATTTATTAAATCATTGAACAATAAATTAGATAATCGATGAAAACAAGAAAAAGTATTTCTCTGATGCCTGAGCATTATGCATTCATAATTATAAAGCACTAAATACTTTCTTGAGAAATTAATTAACATAAATGAGCTCTAAATAGTTATATTATAAGCAATACCCAATCTTGTGATTAGGATACTCCTGTTTTTAATTGAAGAATTTCTTGAATATCACATGAATATCAGGAAAATAAATGAGGTCTTTTCGTTTGATGTAGGATACTTTATGACAAATTTCATTTGATGGGCTACTAACTGAGCATGGTGATAAAGAGCTATTAATTTCAGCATCGAATTCCATTTTACCTTATTAACAGTTAAATATTTATAAAATAATTAAATAAATAATTTAATATAAAGCCATGCTTGAAGAATTAAAATTAGTGCAACTAATTTATTCCCATACGGATCTTTACAAAACTGACATGTGTTGAGCACTGATAAGACATGACAAGAATAAGTTTACTCACTAAAATACTAGTTCACAGATACTATAAAGCGTACATTCTATTTTCTACAAAATAATACTGCAACAAAGAACAAGGGTATAAAGGGGTAGGTACTAAAGAATTTCTTGAAAAATCAATTAAAATAAAGGAGCTTCGAATATTTATCTCATAGGCAATACCCAATCTTGTGATTGGATGTTCCTGATTGATGGCTATAAACTGGAGGATACCCTTGTTCTTTGTTGCAGTATTATTTTGTGGAAAATAGAATGTATGCTTTATAGTATCTGTGAACTAATATTTTAGTGAGTAAACTTTTTCTTGTCAGTTCTTATCAGTGCTCAACGCATGTCAATTTTGTAAAGATCAGTATGGGAATAAATTAGTTGCACTAATTTTAATCCTTCAAGCATGGCTTTATATTAAATTATTTATTTAATTGTTTTGTAAATATTTAACTGTTAATAAGGTAAAATGGAATTCGATGCTGAAATTAATAGCTCTTTATCACCATGCTCAGTTAGTAACCCATCAAATGAAATTTGTCATAAAATATCCTACATCAAACGAAAAGACCTCATTTATTTTCCTGATATTCATGTGATATTCAAGAAATTCTTCAATTAAAAGCAGGAGTATCCCAATCACAAGATTGGGTATTGCTTATAATATAAACTATTTAGAGCTCATTT